>PVKA01008401.1:0-73195 GCA_004027165.1 Ctenomys sociabilis
AGAGATTGAAGTTCTATAGTGTGCCTGGGGAGAGTCACATGAAGAGAAAACTTTCTCTCAGGCTCTCACAGAGAGCAATCTGGTCAAGCATTGGCCGTGACTCATCCACATGGATGACACAGACAAAGGAACTACAGAATAATGTACAGGACTACAAGATAAACCCTGAGAAGACTTCAATGACCACATAGGAAATATCCAGCATTATTTGTTAGAGAGGCTATCTTTCTTCCAGTGAACAGGTTTGGCCCCTTTGTCAAAGATAAGATGGCTGAATAGTTTTTAGTTCTATCTGCATCTTCTAATCTATACCATTACTCCTCAGGTTTTTTTCTTACCAGTATCATACTGATTTGATCACAGTAGCTTTGTAGACTAATTTCAAGTCTGGGATTGTAATGTCTCCTGCTGTGCCTTTGTTGCCCAACATTGCCTTTGCTATTTGCTACTCGAGATCTTTTCTGGTTCCAAATATATTTTAGGAATGTTCCTTCTAGCTCTGTGAGGTATGTTATGTTTTTTGATAGATGTTGCTGTAAATCTGTGTAACAATTTTGGGAGTAAGGCCAATTTCAGAACGTTGGTTCTTTCTATTCAGCAGCAAAGAATATCTTTCCATTTTCTGAAATCCTCTTCAATTTTTTTCTTTGGAGTACTGTAATTTTCATTGCATAGATCTTTTACTTTCTTTGATAGATTGATTCCTAAGTATTTCATTTTTTGGATGATGTTGTGAAAGATATTATTTCTTTAATTTCTCTTTCAGTGAGTTTGTTATCTGTGTAGAAGAATACTACTGATTTTTCTGTTCTATTGTATCCTGCAATGTATGCTACTGAATTTGTTTATTAATGCTAGAAGCTTCTTCGTAAAGATTTATGGGTCTTCCAAGTAAAGTATCATGTCATCTGCAAATAATGATAGTTTAACTTCTTCTTTACCTATTCTTATTCCTTTTACTGCTCTCTCTTTCTAATGGCTCTAGCTAATCATTCCAGAACTATTATGAATGTGAGTGTTGGTAGAAGATATCCTTGTCTTGTACCTGATCTGAGAATAAAAGCTTTCAGTTTTTCCCCATTTAGAATGATGATGGGTATTGGTTTGTCACAGGTGTCTTTTATAAGATTGAAGTAGAGGCCATCTATTCCAATTTTCTAGAGGGCTTTGATCATGAATAAATATTGGACTTTGTCAAAAGTGTTTCTGAATCTAATGAGATGATCATGTGGCTTTTCATTTGGCACTATTCCTATAGTGTATTATATTTATAGATTTGTGTATGTTGAACCATCCTTACATCACTTGGATGAATCCTAAATGATTGTGGAGTTTAAACTTCTTGACTATTTACTGCATTCTATTTGTTAGTAATTTACTGAGGATTTTTTTTTTTTTTTTTGCATCTATGTTCATGAGGGATATTGCTCCATAATTCTCTTTTTCAATTGAATCTTTCTCCAGTTTTGGTATCAGTATAATACTTGCCTCCAGGAATGATTTTGGGAGTACTGCTTCTTTTTCAGTTTCATTGAAGAGTTTGAGAAGTATTGGGATTAAATTTGTTCTAAATTTCTTGTAGAATTCAGCTGTGAATTCATTAGGACCTGGGCTTTTCTTTGTTGGTAAGTTTTTGACCACATTTTTTATTTCACTGGTTGATATTAGTTTATTCAGAGTTTTTATCCCCTTGACTTAGTTTGGTAATTTATAGCTATCTAGGGATCTGTCCATTTCTTCTGTGTCTTCAATTCTGTGAGAGTAATTATTTCCAAACTAGGTATTGATGATGTTTTTACTTTCCACAAGATCTGCAGTAATTTCACCTTTTTCATTCTGTATTGCTTGAATTTGAGTTTTTCTTTCCTCTTTTTAATGAGTTTGGCTAAGGGTTTACCAATTTTATTTAACCTTTCAAAGAGCCAGCTTCAGATTCATTAATTCTTTGTACTGTTTTCTTTGTCTCAGTTGCATTAATTTCTGCTCTAATCTTTATAATTTCCCCCTATCTTTGGACTTTGGGCTTGGTTTTCTCTTCTTTTCCTAAAAGTTTGAGGCACAGAATTAGGGTATTTATTGTTTTCCTAATGCATGACTTCACTATTATAAATTTCCTTCTGAGAACTGCTTTCTTTGCATCCCACAAATTCTGGTAAATTGTGTTTGTATTTTCATTGGATTATAAATAGTGTTTAATTTCATAAGTTAATCTGTAACTGAGCCAACCAAATAGCTCAGTGGACTAAAGTGCCTGCAAGCAGGTACAGGACCTGGGGGTTCAATCCCCAGGCCTGCTGTGCCGGCCTCACCCCCAAGGCATGCTGAGATAGCAATCGAGACTGGGTGTGATGGCATGCACATGTAATCTCAACATTTGGGAGGCTGTAAACAGGTGGATCACCAAGAGTATGATCTTGTAGTGAGACTCTGGACACCCGGTAGATCCATCCGTAAAATTAAAATAAAAAGGAACCTGTAATCAATTTATTGGCAAGGAGGGTATTATTTAATTTCCATATGATGATGAGATTTTTGTAGTTTCTTTTGTCATTAATTTCCAGTTTCATTGTACTGTAGTCAGAAATTATGTATGGGATTAAATTCTGTTTTCTGGAATTTACTTAAGCATGATCTAAGGATTAGTATGTGGTCTATTTTAGAAAATTCCCATCTACAGCTGAAAAAAAATATGTATACAGATGTTGTTGGGTAGAACACTGTATATATCCACTAAGTGTATTTGTTCAAAGATTTGGTTCAGTTCTGCTACCTCTTTGCTAATTTTTTGTCTGCTTGACCTATCATTTTGAGATAAGGGTGTATTAAGGTCCCCTGTTAAGATTGTGATATTGGTTATTTTATTTTTCATGTTCTTTAAAATTTGTCTTATATAGTTGGGCACTCCCATATTTGGTGCATACATATTTATGACTGCTATTCTTTCCTCTTGAATTTTTCCCCTAACCAGTATATAGTGACCTTCTTTATCTCATTTGATCATTCTTGATTTGAAATTCTCATCATCTGTGAACAGGATAGCTATCCTTGCTTTTTCCTAACCTCCTGGCACATGTATTACTGTTTTCCATCTTTTAACTTTCAGCCTATGAATTTCTTTATGAGTTAAATGTGTTTCTTGTGTATAGCATGCTGTTGGATTTTATTTCTTAATCCATTCTGCCAATCTATTTCCTTTAATTGGTGAACTGAGTCCATTTTCATTAGTAACAATTGGTATTTGTTTATATTTGTCATGTGATTTTCCTGTTGTTGATTTCCTGCTTTTCTCCTGTATTTAATTGTTTGCCCTGTTTGGTAAGTTCTTCCTGTTGTCATTCTTGGAATTGTGGTCATTTTTATCTCTTTCTAGAACACCTTTTAATACTTTGTGTAGGATTAGTTTGGTCATCATGAATTTCTTTAGTTGTTCTTTGTCATAAGAGTGTTTTACTTCTCCTAAGCCTATGACTCTTCCGTATCATACTGTAGCGGATTGACAACTGTTGGTCAACTTGTTACACCCAGCTAAACTCAACCGGCATGGTGCTGGGTGTGGGAGGCCCACCTGAAAGTTGTTGCCAGCAGCATAAGAGGCAGAACTAGAGAGGAAGAAGTGAGATTATTAGGGAGCTGTTCAAGGCTGTATGGAGCTGTTGGCTCTTCTGGAGGAACTTATGTTGAATTTCCTGATGAACTTGGATTTTCTCATCATTGAGGGAACACAGGACCTTTTTGTCACTGAGGCTGGCTCTGGTACTTTTCAGGGGAACTCTAGTCCTCACTTTCAGAATCGCTTCCTAGCTCCAGTGCAGATCCCTCAACCTGCTAGCACAAATCCTTCACCCCATTGGCACAGACTTTCTGGCTTCCACCACTGGCCTTTAGGCCTTCCCAGCATGGATCTGGGAAGCAGGTCAGCATGAGACATTGTCATGGCCTCTAGGTCTTCAGCTGGACTCCTGCAGAACACTGCTGTGGGATCCATGTCCTCAGCTGGATTCTTCACTATTTAGTATGTGGACAGATTTCCTGCTTTGTATAAGATTTTTTTGGTGACTATTTTAAGATAATCTTATAATTAAATGTCCTGTATTGCATGATTTCCCCTTGCAAAATCCCAAACTACAACACTTTCCTAGCTTATTGTCCTCCCTAGCCACAAATTGTGAGAAGCACATAGTTTTCTTAAATCACAAAATAAACCCTCTTTTTCCCATAGTTCACCTTTGTGCCCACAAAATATCCTCAGAAAACTCCCAGTGCTAACTCTTCAACTCAACTACATCAACTTAGATCAGCCTTATCTTCTTACCTACCAATATTCCCCTTTCAGCACCCCCCTTAGTGTCTGATATTCCTCATTCAACCACATCCTTCTCCTGAACCCACTCATGGATCACATAGCAGAATAATCACAAACAATAAACTGTCATAGTTTGAAGAGAGAATATACAAAGGGGGAAAGAGGGACTGCAAGAATTATGATATAGAAGTTTTGTAAGTCTGAATCTGTAGATGTTGTTATAGCCACAAGTAATTCATTTGACAAAACATAAGAGTAGAGTCTGAACACTTGAAGTAAATAAAAGGAGTAAATGCTAACACTGAATATACAAAGCTGAAAATTATTCATGGAGAGGAAACACTCTAGTAAAAATCCCCATATAAGCCACAAAAATTTCCTCTTTCTTCTAGTCCACAACCTGAAGTAACCCTGCAAAAGAGTACAAAGAAAGAAAAAATACACATACATAGGAGAATGGGAAAACAAGGAAATATGCTCCTCAAATCCTATCTCCAACTCTTCCAAGGCAGAACAGGGGATCAGGAAGGGAAAAGAAACAAATTCCAGGTAGCAAAATAAAAAAAAAAATAAAACCACAACTGAATGAGATAACCAAAGCAGCTCAAAATCTAAAAGACAGGTTCAATGAGAATATGGAATCCTTGAAAAAATGTCAGAAACACCTGAGGTCCAAAACTGCATAGAACTGACACACTGTAGAAAGGACCGATGTGAAGCCAGAGTGTCTCATGTTGAGGACAAAAGAGTGAATTACCACAAGTAGTTCTAAGATAAAAAAAAAAAAAATCATTAAGAGAATAAGAAGCAGCTATTGAGAACTACTAGATGACACTAAAAGGTATAATCTAGGCAAATCAGCATTAGAGAAAAACTAGAAGCTAGCACAGATACAATTACCAACATGCTTACAGCAATCAGAGAAGAAAACTTCCCAATTCTAATAAAAGTTTAAAATACAAATAAAGAACATGTATAGAACATCAAAATTTATGGTGAAAAAAGAACATCACCAAAGCATATCCTTATTAAATTACCAAATAAGCAGGAGGGAAAAGCAGAATTTTAAAAGCCAGAGAAAAACAGAAGTTCACATATAGAGGTAAACCAATTAAAACTCAGTATACTTTTCAATACAGCCCTAAAGGCTCCAAGCCCTAAAAGCAAATATCTTTCAATCTAGTTTAATTTATCCAGCAAAACTATTCTTCAAAAATAGACAAATAAGGTATCTACATGAAAAAGACCATTTCAGCAGATATGTGAATGCTAAGAAGAGAAAACATTAATAAACATATATTCACTGGATACTGGAGTACTTAGCTTTCTTAAATAATATTTGCTATTTAAAAGACAAATAAGCACTAGCCCAATCATATAAGGGATTTTTAACAGCCCACTTCATAAAGCTGCTATGTCAACTGAACAAAAAACCAATAAAGAAATTTGAGCACTGAGCCACGTCTTAAACATTGGACTTAATGCATAGATACAGAGTATCCCACTCTTCTACAATAGAGTATACTTTCTTTTCAGCATCATATGGTACTTTTCCCAAAATACAGCACATACTAGTCCACAAAGCTTGCTTAATTAAATGCTAAAAAAAAATAGAAATTACCCCATCCATGTCATTAGGCCACTATACAATGAAAATAGAAATCAATGACAGAAGAAGTTTTAGACAGGAAAAGTAACAATATACTTCTAAGCCATCAGAGTGTCATAGAAGAAATCAAACAAGAAACTGGAAAATTTTTGGAAGTTAATAACAATGATAATACAACTCACAAGATCCTCTGGTACACTATGAAAGCATTTATGAGAAGAAAATTCATGACAATCAATGCTCACATTAGGAAAGCAAAATTAACTCAAATAGACAACCTGAGGAGAAATCCTATGATACTTCAGAAAAAACAACAAATCAGCCCCAAACTAAAATTAAGGGGGAAATTTATAAAGATGAGAGGGAAAAAGACAGTGAAATTGAGACTCATAAAGCTGTAAAAAAAATTCAACAAATTGAAGACCTGGATCTTGAACAGAAAATTTGGGACATCACTGTACAGTACAGATTTTCTTATGTCCCGAGTTCTCACTGACCTTGAAAGGCTAGGGCCAAAACATTGGATATCCTTATAGCCTTTCTTTTTCCCTAATTTTTTGATCTGAAAACTTAAGTTTTTAACCCTCCAGAAGAGAAGCTCAATGATATTATTACCCTACAACATAGGCAGTTGAGCTTAACATCATTGTCTGAATATCAAATGCCTTAGACAACATGGAACAGGTATTTACCACCAATCATCAATATGCTAAACTTTAAATCCCTACAGAATATGAAAAAACCTGACAAAAGATCTACAAATCGCTATACAAGGTTTCAGGGTAAATCTTGAGGGGATTTTTCTGACCTTGTAAGAAACAAAAGTTACATTTCTTGTTATATCGGTCTTGCTTTATCTTGGCCTTAACCATCTAGCAGAAAAGTATAAAAATGAGATATAAAATATAAAGCCATAATAATATGCTGAGCTGTAAAAGGCTCAAGTCAACAACTTCTGACATTGCCAGTCCTACGGATAACCCACTACTATTATAGACTAATGGACAATATTGGATTATTTTGCTGAATTCACACACCTACAATATTTGAATGGCAATGGAATACCCATCTCTGACAAAACTAAACAAAAAAGGACATAAATGAAAGAACATTTTGTAATGAAATAGATATAGATATAAATATAGATATAGATGATATAGATATACAAAAGAGAATATATATACAGCTACTTTCTCTTAGTTCAATGAGAAGAAAAATTTATACTAATAGTGTTTAGGCAAGATATCATGCCTGCATCTTGTAGTATGAATAATGAACACAACAATATGCAATGTATTAATTATTGTAACCGTCCTACTAACCTGTTTTGAAACTGTCTTATTGCTATTTCTTTCTTAATAAAATTAATTTTAAAAAAGAAGGAAGGGAAAAAAAGAATATAAGGAAAAAGTTGAAACAAAGCTTTTATAAATGGGAGGAAGCGAGGCTGAAAGGAGAGAAGGAGGATGGGAAAGAAAAAGAATCTTGATATGTCTTGCACAGCTTCAAATTGCATTTGATGAATGTCGTCCTTGTGTCTATCTAAAATTAGATATAAAATTAATTTTAAAATAATGAAAAAGAAGACCTGGTTCTTTGAAGGAATAAATAAAATGCATAATCCCCTGGCCAAACTTACTAAGAGGGAGAAAAGATTTATGCCAATGCAATTAGAAATGAAAAAGGTGAAATCAAAACCAACCCTGCCAATCCAAAACTTAGTAATTAGTTTCAAAAACCATATTCCAACAAATGAGAAAATTTTAAAGAAGTGGACAGATCCCTAGACACACAATTACCAAAACTAATCCAATAAAACATAAACATGCCTAAAAATCCAATGAAAAGCAGCGAAATCAACACACTAGTAAGAAATCTACCCTTTAAAAAGCCCTGGCCCTGATGGATTCATCGCTGAATTCTACACAACCTCTGAGATCATCAATATTCCTCAAGATCTTTAAAAAAATTGAAAGGGATGCACTTCTCCCAAATTCATTTATAGAAGCTAGTATCACCTTGATCCCAAAAACAGATAAAGATTCAACTGAAAAAGAAAACTAGACTCCAGTTTCCTTAGTGCATATGGATGCAAAAATTCTCAACAAGATATTAGCAAATGGAATGCAGCACATCATGATCAAGTAGTTTCATCATGGAGATGCAAGTACGATTCAATATATGTAAGCCAATAAATGTAAAACATCACACAAACAAAAGCAAATTCAAAAATATATCAATAGATGCAGAAATTTCAACAAAGTCCAACACCACTTCATGATAACAATAATTTTGAATAAAATAGTTATAGAAGGATCTTACCTAAATTTGATAAAGGCTATTTATGACAAACCACAGCCAACATTATATTCAATGGAAGATACTAAAAGATGTCCCCCTGAAATCAGGAACAAGACAAGCCACTAGAGGAGTCAACCACCACTTCTTCTATTCAACATAGTACTCAAGACATTAGCAGATATCTGGGTTGAATGGAATTTTGAAAAACCTCATACTGATTTCCATAATGGCCATACTAGTTTACATTCCCACCAAAATTGTAGGATAGCTGCTCCTTTCCTCAACCCCACTGGCATTTGTTATCATTTGATTTTTTTTTTAATTTGCAGTATCGGGGATTGAACTCAGGACCCTGCACTTGCCAGGTAAGCACTTATTCTACTGAGCTATCTTCCCAGCCTTCACTTGATTTCTTGATAACCTTTCTTTCTGGTGTATTTGAGGAGCTCAGTGTAGTTTTGATTTCCATTTCCTCAACGACCAGCAAAAGTAACAATTTCTTTTTGTATTTATTGGTTGTCTGTGCTTCTGTGAAGTGTCTGTACATTCATTTGCTCTTTTTGTAGCTTATTTTGATTTTGATTTTTGTATTTAAAACCATGGCAAATCACCGAAGAATTTTAGGAGAGCACCATGCTTGGGTTTAAACTCCAGAAAGATACTGTTTGCAACACTAGTAGACTAAAGAAGAGATAAACAGAAGCAAGGTAGATAGAAGAAGCAGGAAATGAAGGACAGCAGTGACAGACACAAACACTTTTGTACCAGCAAGATTCAGGAGGCAACATGGAGGATGCAGGCAATACAACTTGCTATTGTATGATATTGTTTATTAAGAAAGAAAAAAAATTCAGGCATGGTGTTATATGCCTACAATCCCAGCCCATGGGAGGCTGATGCAGGAGAATGGCTGCAAGTTTAAGGCCAGCTTGGCCACTCTAACCTACTTGGGGGAAAAAGAAGAAAAATAAAAAGAAGAAAAACAAGAAGGAGGAAGAGGAAGAAGAAAAGAAAACAAGATGAAAAAATTAATTCACTTTGAGTTACATTTTTGGCAGTTTTATTCTAAGGCTTCTGCAATATTCAGATAAGTCTTTAGACTTAGAAGAGAGGTGAGCAAGTTCATAGGTTTAAGTGTTATGTTGGCCATAGAGCTTATCTGTAGTGTTTAGGAGTTTGTGTAATACTCAGAAACAAGCTTCAGGAAATTTTAATATTATCTTTTATATTAATTGAGTGATATTTACTTTTATAGATAATTAAATGTTATTATTTTTCATATCTCATTGTTAACACAATTCTAAAAGATCACAATGACACTATTAATTTCATTGTATGAATTGGAGACTGAAGCTCAGTCTAAAAGATGTCCCAAGGTTGTTCAGCTAGTAAAATTATGCTGGTCTTCTGACTTCAAATCCAGGCTCTTTTCTGCACCATGGGGCCTCTTATGTTACAGTGAGTGGTTGCATAACTGACCACATCCTCCTTCCTGAAGCAGTCAAATGTGGATCCTTGTAAGTTTTAAAGCTCAAAGGTACAATACCCACACAAAGGATACTCATGGCATGCTCGGCACTATAATAGAAGTCCTTATTTTTTTTGGCTGTGTGTACTCTTTGTACATGCTTGTTATCTGAAATACATTCTTAAAATGTATATTTACAGAAAAAATTCCAGTTTTTATGAATCCTAGCTAATTTATTCTTTCAGTGATATATATAATAGAGTCTCTGGGATAAAGCTCCATTCAATGCCATACCTCACCTATAACTCTGCTGGTGCTACTGTCACCACTGGGAATGGATTGCATGTGAAAAGTAGCACAAAACCAGAGGGTACGAAGTAAGACCCTGAGTCCATGTTTTGTCAAAGAAATTGGTTGTTTAAATCAGTAATGAGCTCTTCACTTGATTTCTGCTGTACCCCTGGCAGTGCTTTGGACCCTCTGTGTGGGCAGTCCTTCAAGGTCCCCCTCCTCCATTTCATCCATCACTTTCTCTAAGCTCAGCTGTTCCAAAGTGTGCTGCCCATGCCTCTTTCTCCAGGCCAGTCCTCTGTAGAATGGTACTTTGAGTAGGATGTCCTTGCCCAGCCTTTGAGATCACCATAGACTGTCCTTCCCTATCCTTGTGCAATCAGTTCACACTCCTTCATGCTTCCCTGACTCCTAGAAGCCAGAAGCCCTGGTTGCAGCAATGAGAGAGGTGAGGGCAGTCAAGAGAACTCGGCCAGGGAATGGCCACTGGGGGGTCTCTAAAACAAATTTTGTATTCCAAACTTTGGATAAGTCATAAGTCCACTAAATGATGTTATTCATTCTCCCCATGCTACTTACCTACTTTGCTCACAATGAACAATGTATTTATTTCTAAATTTCTGTTTATACATAATAGTATATTTGTCCATTCAGTCCCCTATTTGGTTGAATTTTAATAATTCATACAAATTGCTAAGGTATAAGGAATCCTCTGAATTCTTTTTAAAGAATTTTCTTAGTATATACATGGTTGCTGTACATGAAGTTTACATTCATCTTAGGGAGTACGTGGTACCCACAACATATCTTAATCCTTTTTTTACTCTCTTTTTCTCTGTCCCTCACTCACACACTGCCCTCCCTCTGTCTCTACATCCCATCTCTATTTTCTTTCTTGTTATTATTATTTTGGTTCATGTTTACAATATACAATGTTCACATGAGTTATGGGTGTTTGGTACCAGTGTGACACATCCTAAATCTTTTTCTTTTCATTTTCCATCCAATCCCTTGTCCTCAGTCTCCTGAAACTCTTATATTTGCAACAGAACTGTCTCCCTGATTCCTCCCATAACTCTTGTTTTACTCTTTGATTTTACCATAGAAAGAGGGAGATACCATACAATATTTAAACTTGTATGTCTGATTTCTCTTACCATTACATTTTCCAAACATATTCGTATAAATGACTCAAATATTTCCTTCTTGATAACCAAGTAACATTCAGCTGGATAGAGATATATTGTATTTTTTCTATTCATTCATCTGTTGATGTATATACTAGCAGTTTTTAAAATTTAGGAATTATGAAGTACACTGGTATGATATTGGTAAGCACTTACCACTGTAATGCTGTATTTAGCTTTATTGAGGAATTCCTAGTGTATCAATCAGTACTAACTAAAATTTTTGAATTTCTTATCATTATTTTCATATTCAAAATAAAATGGAAATATTGTTCATTAAAAATATTTTGCATCACAACAAATTAATAGGTATATAAATTATAATCAAATAAAACTCAGTTATTTAGATAATGGACTCTATATTCCTGCTTTAGTCAATAGTCAGAAAGAGTAATTCCCTGTGAGGATCTATAGCTAGAGCAGAGCTAGAATTTGATTTAACACAGAAATTCAAGGTGCAAAGGAACTGATTCAGTTCATGACCATGGCTCTGCACAAAGGATAAGAGATTACTCAGAATCCGTGTTTAGTTTTACCTCAGAGAGTCCAGAGGGGCCGCCTTTTGCCCAAAACCTCTCAGTGAGACACATGGAAAAAACAGTCCTGATTTGAAGCCTCTGTGGCTTTTTATTGCTAGAACAGGAAGCAAGGATAAAGGACATTCATGCAGGAATTCACACAGGGGACAAAAGGGCAGGAGGACAGACTGGGTGGTCTGTTGCCTGACTGACCTCAGGGCTAGTGTAAGTGATTACCTGGAGTATGGAGAGGAACAGAGTCCTTAAGGCAATGTATTATATCCAGTTGGGATCTGCGACCCTCTAGGCTACCTTCTCATCTCTAGCCATGCATTCCAGGAGGCTTGGGGCCTCTGGCTCCAAAGGAGCCTTACCTCTGCACAGTCCTCTCATACCTACCTCTTCCTGACACTCTCCCAAGGAACTTTAAGTAGGACAAATTATAATGTTCAGTGGGGGAACCTGCTCAGCTCAGCTGTTTAAATGATTGCTGAAACAAATCAGTCAGGCTCAGGGTGCTGCAGTTTGATGCCCAGATCCTCATGCCTTGCCAGACCTGCCCTGAAGGCATCTTGAGCCAGCCCCCCAAAAAATTAATTATTATAATTATAATGTTTAAACGGAGCATTCTTCAAATAAAAATGCTACTGGAGTAGCATGCAGAAGGGATAAACATTGTGCTTCAAAACTATAAGTCTGAGATTTTTCAAATCATAAAAGTTTAACAACTAAGAATTCATATTTCCTAGCAGATGACCATTGATTCTCGTGTCTGAACTTGCATCAATACGCTTTGCTTTAAATCTAGTCCCCATCCTGATGTGAGTGATCAGTTAAGAAACTATTTAAATTCACATCCACAAGTAATAATCTCTTCAGTATTACAGACATGATGAAATCAGGGAAGGTGATCTAATAGCTTTCCTGCCAACTGACCCAAAAGCCTTCAACACAACCAAGCTCATGGAAAGCATTCTGGAGCCCAACCATAATGATAATTACAATACCATTCAGACTTTCTAACCCTTTCAGAATCGTGAATATTCAAATAAAATTGTGTTCTTGTTAATAATAAAGTCCTAAACCCATGATTTAACAAGAAGCAATAAAGAGCTTACATTAATGTTCCATTTAAGTCACAATCAGACATCAAATTTGTTTAGATTTACATCAATTTTAAATTATTTTCACCTCATGGAATGATTTATTGCAATTTGGTGGTGTCTGTGGTTTCATAAATTACCCTAAGAAATGCTTCTTCACAGATGTTTTGGACTTCTCAATAGGTTTACATGATTAACAATGATTAAAGGTTATTATGAACTTAACATCATAAATATTAAATATCTGCTGTGGTAATTATTGACCCTTATTCAGAGTCATTTTTGCAAGGAGAAATGCTGAGAAAAATCTCTGGGGAACAACAAAAGTGGTAGGGATAGGCTTGTCTTTCACAGAAGCTTTTATTGAGTTTCAACTTCTGATTTTCATTGAGCAGCTTTTTGCCCTAACTCTTGCCTTAGGAGAGTAAATGCAGAGCACAGTTTAGGAAAGCTAACAGCCTTGGGGAGCCTTAGTCTTTGTTTCAGCTTTTTGTTTGTTTTGCTTTTTATAGTTTTGTTTTTTTTCTTCTAGTTTCACTCTTCAAAGATAAGACTTAAGTAGAAACTACAGTGTGAAAATGAAAGGGACAGACCTTCACTGCCTATATTTCCTTACCTTTCAAGGGTAGAGAGAAAGAATCCTGCCCCATTGAAATAGCAGTAGAGAGTGGTACAGTACTCCTCCTGCTCCTTTGTACTATGACAGTTTGCCCTTCTACAGTTCAGAGTATGCCACAGAGATCAGATTTCTTCAGGGTGATACAAAGAGTGGAATATCTCAGGCCTGTTTCTATGTTAAAAACCTGATGGAAAGCAAAGAGCCAGAGAAGAAAAAGAAAAGAGAGAAAAGAAAGAAAGAAAGAAAGAAAGAAAGAAAGAAAGAAAGAAAGAAAGAAAGAAAGAAAGAAAGAAAGAAAGAATATTGTCACTCACTTGATGACATATCAAAAGAATGATGCATATAAAAGTGAGAAGCAAGATGTAAGAAAATATAGAGCAGCTCTAACCATTCTTCAGAGCTTCCTCAATACTTCCAAGTTTGAAAAGGTTGGGTCAGTTTAAGGAAACGCACATCTCTTTCATTCAGCACTGAACAGGAAGAATTAAGAATAAATGTTTCAACAGAGACATTCAAAATCTTTGTTCCGTAGATCACATTAGACTTGTGTTCTAAGAGCAATGCCTTGAAAAGAGCATGGAAAGACAGGGCAGATATCAGAAGAGGAAGGAACTGCTGACGTCTAAGATCGCTGGGACAATTGGGCTGCCTCTTTCAACACCCTATCTTGTTTCTCTCTTCCTGAGTCTTCAAAATAAGAATGAATCCAAGGTCAGAATGTTCTGAGTTTTTGTTGAGAGTGTTTGCAGTTTTGTTGATTTCAGGAAAGATGTTTTCAAAAAACAGCTTTTCTTCTGAATATCAATCACTCCCAATAGCCCACAATCTGACTGTTGATTTATACTGATCAAGAAACCAGAACATACCTCAGAATCATCAAACTAATAAGCCCCTTGGGATAAACTTAAGTAACACACAGTTCCCGAACAGTTTAAAGTTTATTGCTAACACGTGTGTTGGTCAGTTTCTTTCAGTCTGACAACATACCCAAGAACAGCAGCATAAAGGAGGAATGGTCTATGTTGGCTCATGGTTGCAGAGGCCTCAGTCCATGGTCTTTTGGCTATGCTTCTGGACTCACAAAGAGGCAGAAATGTCATGGGGAAGGGATGGCAGAAGGGAGCTGCCCACCTATGTCAGCAAGGAAGAAGTAGGGGGAGGTAGAAGGAAAGCAGAAAGGAGGAGAATGAGGGAGAGGAATAAAAGGGAGGGAGGGACAAAAGGGAGAAGGGGATCAGAGAAAGCTTTAATTCCCAAAGTCAGACCACACCTTTCACCTAGGCCATGCCCTCTAAATTCTCTCCTTTCTTTATAATGCCATAAAAGTATGAGAAATCATAAAGAATTGATCCACTAATGAAGTAGAGTGCTCATAATCCACTCAAAAATTACAGAGCCCAATTCCTGCAAGAAGTGTTCCTTGGTATTCTATAGGGACAAGCCCCACTGGGTCTAGAGGAGATAGGAGCAAGATTTAGGCAAAGGTTATACAAAGAACTAGATGGGGGATAGAAGAAGGGTCAGAAAAGCCTTAAGGTAGAGTCTGTCTGCATTTCAGACCCACAATTCACACGTTGGCTGCAGATACTGCCCAGATTCCCCTCTGCTGCTCATATTCTTGACCATTTCCTCCTGCCTCAGACATAATGTCAGTGTTTACCCTACGGCTCTGGAACCAGAGAGGCAAGTCAGAGACACTTTTGTTTTAGGGACTGTGTAGACCTTGGTCTCTTTGAAGAGCCAGGACAGTGGATCTATTTCTTGACTTCTTCTGAACTAGTAAAGGCTTATCATGTGCTAGAATTACTGTGATCTTGGAAAACAAGTGATATTAGAAAAGTGTTTGGTGACAATATACATTAATATGAGGTGATAAATCCCCTAGATAAAGTTGAACTGAAATGGTTTTAGACTGAGAGGAGAGAGAGAATGACCTGTCCCCTCTACATATGAAAGAGATCTAAAGAGTGGTTGGCTGATCTGAAGCCCCCTTGGGAGCCCTATTTTAAACAAACAAAAACCAAAGGATTTGAGAGTGTAGGAGAAGCATGTTCAATTTACTCTAAGGACACCTAAAATCATGGTAATCGCAACTTCCGGTCACATTTGGATTCTTTGTGAACTAGTGTAAACAGTCATTCGGAGGCTGGTTCACTGCTTTGGAGCCGCATGGTTTTCCTGCCTGTCTCCCCACCTCAGACAATCTTGACATCGCCATGTGAGAGGATGCCTGCTCCATAGTGTGGTGGACAGAAGCAGCACACAGCGTGCTTGAGGAAGACCCCCTTGTAAAACAGCTGTCTGCAGTCGCTCTGCACTGGAAGAGCCCCTAGGCCACTGGCCATTTCCCCACCCCAGAAACAAAGGCTAAGACCCTGATTGACCAAGATCACACCAATCACTAAAATGGTTATTTTTCCAAAGTAACTTACCCCTATAATTATGAGTATACTGCTGTCCTGTGGGGCAACCCTCTGGGGACTGTGTATCTTGTAGCCCACTCTGCCATTAGGGTAGCTTTTCTCCTACACCATAAATAAACTATCCTTTCAAATTACATCAATCCTGACTTCCTCATTTCCTGAGGGAGGTATGGGCTTGGAGCCAGTCTCTCCCCACTTCCTCATTCTTCACTGGAGTGAAGGGGACAGACCCAGAGAAAAGTGGAGGGTCATGGTGGAGGATCCCTAGCCCCTTCAGAGACCCCACCAAACACCACAGAGCCAGGTGTTTTCATGAGATTAACAGTCAGGGCTGGATCCTGATACCAGAAGAGTTCAAGAAATGACTCTGCCCTTTGACCTGGAATTTCTGGAATGCTTCACCTGTCTGTAGTTGTCTCTCCTGCTCCATCCTGTACACCACTGGCAAGACCCTGGGGCATGGCCTTCCCAGGTAGCAAGAGACGGGCCTGTGCAACTGTGCCACCTCTAATGTCTTTGCTGGATAGCATTTCTCAGCCATTTCTGAATCTACACAGAAGTGTGATGAAGATGTTGGAATAGAGGAATACACGGGGATATGACATTGCGAAGAACTTGCAACCCCTATTCTTCCCTTATCTCCCTTCTACTTTCAAAGCTGCAGAAGGCTCTGATCTGATTGATTGTCTCAGGACTGGCTCTGATCTGATTGTCTCTAGGTGGTGACTGTGTATGTGTGTTTTGAAAGACAGCAGAAGAGAAAACTTGTGTCAGAAGCAGGCTGCAGGGGTCTCTAGGTTTTGTTTTCTGAAAGTCTAAATTCTTAAGGAATACACAGAGACTTTCAGAGAGATGAAAGGAAGAGTGCACAAGTAGACTGCCCAAGAAAAACAAGAGATGTACAGGCTTCCTTTGACTTTCTTGCTTCCCCAAACTAAAAACAAAGCTGAAGCCAAGAAGCAAAGATCAGTCCTTTCATGTCGATGTTCATCATCAGTAACAGTTCACCGCAAACTTAGCACCTTAGAACACCTCCTGTTAGTTCAAGGTACTACATATCCAGCATGTTTTATATTTTTATAAAAATATAAAACGGTTTTACAGATTTGGTTCAGCAGGGCTTGCCTGAGTAGCTGGGGCCTCTGCAGGGTATCGCAGGGCTGAAAAACAAGGCATCAGCCAGGCTGAGGTACTGGAAGAAATCTGCTTAGACTCATCCAAAGGAGGGGCCCCTGGGTGGCACCACGGAGTCCCACATCTCCTTGCTGGCTACCCAGAGTGATTGCTCTCACCTGCGGAAGCCAGCAGTGCTCCTTGCTCTGCTTCATCTCCAAGTTTGCATGAGAGTATCGAAGCCTTCCTATGCACAAAACTTGGGCTTGCACTTCTGCAACCCACATGAAAAACTCCTTCTGTAGGGTTTGGCTAATGACATCAGGTATAATTGGTAGGTCTGATTTGGGACTTCAGGTGTATCTGCAAATTCCTTCAAAATACTACTTAGATCTTTTTTTTTTTAATTTAAATTGATGCATTAAAAACACAATGCTATATTTTAATGGGCCCCATGTGGTGATGTTCATATATATATATAGTTTCTCTCTATCTCTCTATGTGTGTGCTTTATATATACACTTTGTGGCTGAGTTAAGTATAACTGTCTCTTGTATAATTCCTTTATGGTGAAAAGTTTCCAAATCTTTCCTGTAGTATTTTGATGCACCATGCATCGTCCCTACCTGTAGTTCACATACTCTGCGATGGAAATCCAGAGCTGCTGAGTCCTGGCTAAGTGCGACGTGGAGCCTATAGACCCTTTTTCCCATCTTCCTCTGCCTCCATCCTGCCCACCCTCTAGTAAGCACCCTGCCGTACTCAACATCTAGGAGGTCAATCTTTTGTGTCCCACATGCATGAATCTATAGAGCACTCAGTATAGTGTTTTAACAGTATTAATTATTCTCTGGTAATTTGTAGCTACTGTAAATGACCTTGCTTCCTTAGTTTTATGTCAGATTATTCACTATTAGTGTATGGCAGTGTCACTCATTTTCCTGATAATTTTCTATACTGAAAATCTTGATTTTTTTTTAGCAGTTGTTTTCTTTTTCTGATGGACTATTTGGGGTCTTCCCCATATAAAACTATTTTACTTCCAAACAGTAATAATTTAACTCATTTTATACTTTGGATGCCCTTTATTTCCTTGTCTTACTCTAGCTAGAACTTTTAGTACTATACTGCATAAAAGGAGTCACCTTGTATTGTTGTAGATCTTAGAAGCAAAGCTTTCAATTTTTCCCCATTCAGTATAATGTCAGCCATCAGCTTATTATATATAACCTTTAATATGTTGAAAACTATGGGGCTTCTTAAAATTTTTAAAACCCATTTATTTATTTATTTATTTATTTTTAATAGGGTCTTGCTATGCAGCTTGGACTCATAGTGATCTACTGTCTCAGTCTCCTCAGCGCTCGGATTATACCACACCCAGTTTTAGTGGCTAGCTCAGCATTGGGTCGATGTGGCATGTGGTGCCAGGGATCGATCCCAGGTCCTTGCAAGCAGGCACTTAAATTGCTAAGCTATCCCCACAGCCTCCAGTGGTTTCTGTTTGTTTGTTTGTTTGTTTTGTGTTTGGTACTGGGAATTGAACTTAGGACCTTGTGCTTGCCAGGGAGGCATGTGCCACTGAACTATATTGCCAGCCCTACTTGACTACTATAAGTATATATTATATTCAGTCTGTGCCTAATTAGTTCAGTATTTTGATCATGATGAGGTTCAACTTGCTCAAATACTTATGTCATCATATTGATGTGATATACTATGTTTATTGGTTTATTTATGTTGAACCATCCTTACAAACCTGGAATGAATCCCACTTAATAATGCAGTTCAGTATGATCTGCTCATATTTTGTGGAGGGTGTTTGTATCTTCACTTGTCAAAGATATTGGCCAATGGTGCTATTTGTTGTTGTTGAGTCTTGCCTTGTGGAATGTGTTTGAAACAACTCCTTCTTTCTTTGTCTTTCTTTCTTTTTATTTTTCTGGAATAATCAAAAAATCAGTGTTAGTTTTTCTCTAAATGTTTCACAAAACTCCTCACTGAAATAATCTGCTCCTGGGGCTTTCTTTTTTTGTCACTAATTCAATAGAATTGTTAGTAGTTTGCTTTTGTATTATACCCTCCATGATTTGATCTCAGTAAGGTGGCTATGTTGAAAAACTTATCCATTTTTCCTAGGTTATCAAATTTATTGGAGTATAGCACTTCATAATAGTCTATAATGATTCTCTGTGTGTTTCTATGGTATCAGTTTAAATGTCTCCTTTTACATTACCTTGTGACAATTTGAGTTTTCTATTTTTTAGTAATTTGACTGTCACTTTATCTTTTTCAAAGAAACAGCTCTTTATTCCCTTGATCTTTTGAACTGCATTTTTAGTCTCCCGTTTATCTATTTCTTCTCTGATGTTTGTTATTTATTTCTCTTCATTAATCTAATTGAAGGACTAAGTATTCTAGTCTTGCTGATCAGTGTATGTTTGTACTTGTCTTTCAAATTTCTAAACAAGCTGGTTATTTTCTCTGAACTTGTGATCACTTTTGATATTTCCATAGTAGCTGCTTCTGAAGCCCAGGTCAACTGGGACTCCACTGTTGCCGTGTGTTGTTTCAGCACTAGATAATGATCCAGATCCAAGTTTGTCCTAAGTCCTCAGTTAACATGTTGTGTAGCAGAAACCTGGAGAGATCCCTCTAAGCTTGTCCTTGAGATGGGACAGGCTCGAATGCCTCATTCTGTCATGGGCTTTGATCACACACCGCAAGGTGATGCTGGCCCACAAAGAAGTGCTAGAGACTGGGGCTACGTGTCCCCACCCTGAGTCCCAGGCATTTCAGAGGTGCTATCCATATGCAGGCCAAGATTCAAGAGCCATTAGGATCTACCCTACCTAGTGTGAGGTTTCAACCATCTAGCATCAAGTTCCAAGGAAAGCACTAGGCAAACTACCTTGCTCTAAATGTGAAGAGCCTTGCTGTATATAGGCTACCCAGGGTCAGGGTACTTCTGGTAAAGGAAGCCTTGTGGCCAGCATAGTTCATTCTATTCTGGGTTATACCTGAGTCTCACAGCCACAAGGATCTATACAGGGCCAAGTATGCACCCAGGCCCACACGGCAGTTCATGGTGAGGCAGACAAAACATGGGTTTGTCCCATTAGAGTATGTGACAGATGAACTTTTGTCCTTTGGATCACTGGGCACAGTATACAGGTTCCATCCGAGAGTATTTGCCTGGGACAGCTGTGCTGCCCAAGGTTGGAGGATGGGTGGTGATGGGAACAGTCCATTGGCCACCGAGGCTGATGTTATACTGGGTTGAACGTCTATCTTGTAGCCCCAGGTAATTGCATAGTCCAGGTCAAGGACTGCCTCAGATTTCCTCTAAACCCAGCAGACATGTAGGCTGACACTCAAGTCTGTCTCAGGGATTGCACGGGTCACCATTTGAAGCTGGGTGGGTCTAGATGTTCCACCCCTGAGCTCTGGTTCACATGCACAGGTCTTTGGCATCTGCCTGGTGCCAGCTTGCACCATTGGGGGCAAGAGAAAGTTCTATACTAGCTTTTCTGTCTTCATGAGCAGGTGGGGTGTTACTTCTGCCTCTGCTCTCTGAAGCTGGAGGCTAATTGGTAGAATCTGTTAGCATCTGGTTGCCGCTCAAGCGAAAAATCTGCAGTGGCCTTGGAATAGAGGTTCTTGGACTCTGGCCAGGAGGTAACTTTTACCATGGTGGGCCTAATAATCTGGTTTTAAGTCTAAGACCTAGATTTCATTCCCACTCTCTCCCTCAAGGGAAACAGGTCTTTTAGCACTTTGGAGTAGGGGAGGGGTAATGTGGGCAACATTTCCTCCTTGGCTTTTTCATGACACTAAAACCATGTGGTGTTTCTTGCATTTGGCTTCCTTAGTTTTTGTGAAGATAGCATGGCATGCACATAACTGTTGAGACTGCTGTATTTGTAGAGTGATAATCCCTAGAGGATCTGACTTGGTTGCCCCATGCTTTGCCTTGCTTGTCACATAACTAGACTCCAGGGACAGAAATTTTGTGGCCACCATAGTCTTCTGTCTGCTATAGTCCCAGAGCAAGAAGCTGGCCCAAGGGTCCTGCCTGCATCCTCAAAGCTTTGGGAGGAAAGGCTTCATGATATGGCCAAGAACGCAGGAGAAGGGGAAGTCATCCAAGGTGTGTCCGTTCATTCTCTTTGGCCTGGGGCTGGGGATCTTATAAAGACAGAGGTTCATTTAGCTTGCTATTTTGGAGACTAGAAGTCTAAAGAGATGGCCTCTTCTTTTCAGTCTCTAGTGAGGAGCCCATTGGCTATATGACAACAGGATAGATGGCGTCATGCTAGCAGCATGCATGAGAGGGAGAGATTGGTTTCTTGGTGAGGCAAGATGAGAGCAATTCAGAGGCAAAGCTTACTTTTTTCTGTATAAACTCACTCTTGTGTGACCAAACCAGCCTTTCATGGGTATTGGGTTAATTCTTTCCAAAGGCAATCACCAAACTGTAAAGATTCCCACATCTCAATGATATTAGGCCTGCACTTAATACTTTTCTTCCACTTTGAGAAAAAAAATAGTAAACATTATAATGTCCAAAATTTCACTTCATTAGCTCAATATACCTAATTTTTTTTTCATTTATGTATTTGGTACGGAATCTCACTATGCAGCTTGGATTCGCAGTGATCCTCCTGCTTTTAGCCTCCCCAGTGCTAGATTACAGGCATGTACCACCACACCCACCATGCCTGGACTCAGTCACCCCAGGGGCAGGACCAGTGTGGCAATACACCTAAATATTTTTTAAAGAAAAACATGTTTTAAAACATAAGAAGAAGAAAAACATTAAGTCTTTCATTATCTCCTGCCTAAAAATTATGACTGTCAGACATATCCTAGGAAAAAACAAAAAACTGCCAGGTTCTTCTGGAAAAGGACAGGGTTTGTTTAGTTTTCTTCCTCCTCCTGCTATTTGGGAACCAGCACCTCATCCCCCAAGATCACACAGGACACCAGTGCCTCACTCTGTCACCACACTTGGCTCATCTTTTGTGACAGAGCTGTGCACACGTCTCCACTGGCCCTGCCAAAGTGTCACTGCGGATAAGTCTGGATGATTTGACAAAAAGCAAACAGTTTTATCCAAATGACTACTTGACTCTGGGCTGTATCAAACAAATTACAAAGCTGGCAAAAGGCTTCAAAAATCACAACGGTAGGAAGAAAAGTCCAAAGAAAAGGAACAAATCCAAGGCTAACACTTGGGATTTCATTTTCCTCTCTCATGTCCAGCTCACACCTCCCTTCTGTGCACTACAAAAACGGCAGCAATAACTTGCTCCCATTAAGAAAAATAAAATAGCGATAACAGACGTGGTAATTCTTGACTGATGAGTTGCTCATCCTAAACTTCACTCTTGGCTCAATTTATTGCTGGTTTTAGGAAGGGGCAAAGAGTAATGGTCAAGCCCTGTCTTTGCTGGTAATTGTACTGCCCTGTAATTCTTTGGCTGAGGCCAGTCACATGACCAAGCTGATAGACGAGGAGCTTCAGTCCACTTCCTGGGAGCAGTCAACAGCATTTCGGGTGCATCAATTTGTAAATGATAATCCCCAGAACAATGTACCCCAACAAATCTGTATTAACTATTTCAGGAATAAGGCTCATTTAATGTCACTTCTTCAAGAAATACCTTCATACTCACAATCAGAGGCTGCTGACCCATTCAATGCAATAACTTTTTGTAAAATCAGCTTTAAAACTTTGATCACAGTTATTTTGACTCTGTCTCACCTACCACTGTCCCTGCCATTAAAATTTCCTTCAGTGAAAGTTATAACATACACAGTTACAAAAGTTAAAATTCACATATATGTGGACTTAAAATTATAGATAAAATTAAGATACAACATAAATGATATATTCAATAAAATCATATATTAAATGTATTATGAATTATATGTATATATATCATATGTATATGTAAAATCTAAATTTTAGGGAAACCATAATTGAAATCTTCTATTTAAACTAATCAGCTTCAAAGTAATTTTAACAAATATCCTTCGAAAAGCTCCAAAAATGGCCCAGGGATTGTATTTCATGAATGTGGGGTCTTCTTCTGTTCTAGGCTATGTATTTTTTATTTTTTTATTTTTTAGGGAAGGGTGTACAGGGTGTTCATGGTCTCACTACTAGATCAGATTTGAAGTGATCCGCTTGTTTACAGCCTCCCACGAGCTGGGATTACAGGGCCATGCCACCACGCCCAGTCTCAATCGCCTTCTCAGCGTGCTCAGGTCGGGACCAGCACAGCAGGCGCAGGGATCATACCCTTGGCCCCTGCATCTGCTTGCAGGTGCTTTAATCTGCTGAGCTATTTGGCCTGCTTGTGTTTTAAATAATCTAACTTTAAAGGCTGTGTAGCTTCATCTTTGCCCAAACCCTCTTTGGCTTATGGACAATGGTCTGATCTGGAGACAAAGAGAGCCTTGTCTTGGTTCTCATCCATGTGTCATCAGGGCTCGTTTGTGGATAGAATGGTGAATATTCTGGCTTTCCATAAAAGTGCAGTTAGAGGAGCCACTGAGAAAAGAAGCTGTCCCCAAGTGGCTTTATGCGGTACAAGTTATTTAATACTGCTTAACATTCGCAAAAACCCAGTAGAGGGTTCACATAACAATAACCCACACTCTTTCCTCCTCCGCATGGTCTGTATAATAGTCTAATTAACTTAAATTATTTAACTAAAAGCTATAATTAAGACACAATAAGAATCCCCCACTAACATAACTAGAAGTCATAGTTAATCATCTTGAAACGTCCCATAGTTTCTCACTTGAGGCCTATTACAAAACTATTCAGAGAATAAAAGATGATACTTTTATCATGTAGGCTACTGAGAATATATATTTAGTTGTAAATTTGGATGAGGGTTATAAATTGCTTTTCCAAATCTCGACAAAGTCCTTCTAATCGAATAACTAAAATAAATTTACTGAAATAAGAAAGGTGGAGGCTATGTCAAGGAAGAACACAGATTGGAGCCAAGCTGCCTGTGGCAATTAGATGCACCTTGCTGAACACAATAATGTATATGCCAGTGCCTCAGCAACGTTGAGGTGGGAAATTTAAAATGTTTCTTACACTAAAACCAGTGCTAGCCAGGCATAGTGGTGCATACCTCTAGTCAGGGGGCTGAGGCAAGAGTATCACTGAGAGTTGAAGACCAGCTTGAATGGGATTTCCAGTCCTACTCTTTTGAGGAGTCTCTACACTGACCTCCACAATGGTTGCACCAGTCTACATTCCCACCAGCAGGGGAGAAGGGTTCCCTTTTCCCCACAACCTCTCCAACATTTGTTGTTGGTTGATTTCCTTATGATAGCCATTCTTTCTGCAGTGAGATGGTATCTCAGTGTTGTTTTTATTTGCATTTCACGAATGGCTAGCGATGTGGAGCATTTTTTCATATATTTATTGGCTTCTTTAATTTCGTCCTCTGTTCGTGTGTATTCATCTCAGTTGCCCATTTCTGAATTGGGTCTTTAAATTTGAGGGCCCTGTTATATCTTAGTTCTTTATATATTCTAGACAGTAGTCCTCTGTCTGATTGCTTATTAGTTAGGATTTTTTCAAAGTTTGTGGGTTGTCTTTTCACTCTGTTGACAAGACCAGCCTGAAGTACAAAGCGAACTCAAGGCCAGCCTGAGCTGCATAGAGAGACTCTGTTTCAAAATGACAAAACAAAATAAGCAAATCAAAAATAAACAGTGTCAACAAAATATAGGTCTGGTTGCCCAGTCCCTTTTCTTCATAGCAAAAGAAATAACCATTCTCTATTACGACTCCGACAGCGTTTATGGGTAGTGTCTCAGTTACTCTTCTCTTGTTGCTGGGACAAATGCCTGACACCCAAAATGAAGGAAGGAGAGGTGTATTTAGCTTACAGTTAGTGGAGCTTTCAGTCCATACTCAGCTGGCTCCAAGGCAGAAGGGCACATGGCAGAGGGCAGCCCTTCATGGTGGGAGCAAAGAGCAGAGAGTAAAGGGAACAGTAGTGGGAGCTCAGGCAGCTAGCTAGCCTCTCTCCTCTTCTTACATTCTAATGCAGATTTTGTGCCCCAAGGCACTCACAGCCTTTCTTCCCAGCATGGATCAAGAATCAATCACAGGGACTGGGGAGATGGCTCAGTAGAATAAGCGCTTCCCTGGCAAGCACAAGCGCCTGAGTTCAATCCCTGGTTCGGCCAAAAAAAAAAAAAATAATAAGAAAGAATCAATCATGGACTCCAGAAGCTGCCATAACACATTTGGTCTTACTCTCTCTCGTTGCTGAGACAAAATACCCAACACCTCATATTAAGGATGGGAAGATTTACTTAGCTCACAGTTTGTGGAAGATGCTATCAGTCGTCAGCTGGCTCAGAGGCAGGCTCGCCCAGGGGCAACAGTTCAAGGCAGCAGAAGGGAGCAAATGCATCAGAGCAAAGGGGCAGGGAGTGTGAGCCTCCTCCCTCACACTGTAAGCAGCTACCCCTTTCCTAGGGTGTGTAGCACACCCCCATCTCCCTGCCCTCCTCTTTCTCAGGCTCAGGATGTTTACAAAGTGAGGACCCTGTCCCCCTGTTCAGTCACTTACTTAAGCTTCTAAACTTCTCAGGTTAGCACAATGAATAACATCCTAGAGATAAGGAAATGTACCCCAGGACGTAGAGCCATTGAGTTACTTGCCAAGCACCTAGACTTTCCAAGGTCACACAAGGTTTAAGCCCTTACACCAAAAAGAAAGGTAAGTTTGTAGCAGTGTTCTCAGTACTCTCAAAAAGGCAGGAAATATGTTTCTTTCTTGGAAGATATCAAAAAGTGAAACAGCATGTTTCATCTTTGAATGTTTTACAGATCTATTCTAATCTCTTTGATAAGACGTGCAGAGAGACATAACTCTAAGTTGCCTGAATCCAGGATGGTGACATGGTAAGGGAAGGGTTATGCCAAGATACAGCAACTGATACCCAGCTCAGTATACAGGTGAGAAATCAATTCCCTCAAAATTATATCGATGCTAAACAGAGACAATGGGAAAGAAATGATAGTGGGGCTGTGTGGGGGCGTCTCTCTTGAATGACCAAGAGAGACCCCTCATGCCATCTGCCCCACCAAATCTGATTCTTCCTTCAATCTTCATAATGAGAAATGACATCACTATATATCAAGTTTGCCTAAGAACAGAATGTAGAGATTGCCTTTTAACTTTCTGCTTTCCTTGTTTCTTCACATATTCCCTCAGAGAATTCTATTGTCTCCATCTCTCAAATATATGCTCCTGCTGTTGATTTTTCTCTATGCTTCTATTACCATGTGAACTTCTTTCTATTTTCTAAAAGAGAATTGTAGCTCAAAAAGAATTTTAGGCTATTTTTCTGACAACAATCAGAATCACTTTGCACATTAAATATTAATAGTGACATGGAAAAATAAAATCATGAGTAGAATCCTAATATAATTTTTCTCAAAACTATGCATTGAAAAATCATAGTTATTAAAATCATTCTTAATTGAGCAGTTTAAATTATTATGAACTCAGAATAGAATTATGCATGTATGACACAAAGGGGGAAAGAACAAGGTGGAATGCTGGAAATTTTGCAAAGCTGCAGTAGTCTGTATGAGGGAGGAACCTCAGATGTTTAACTTTTAGGAACCTTTGACAGAACTGATTCTGTCAAATGCCTCAGAAATGGCATACATGACAGTCATGTTACTGAACATTTCTTTATTGCAAATTAATGTGTGAAAAGTTAACAGTACTCTCTTTAAAATCATTTATTTATTTATTTGGTTCAGGGTCTTGGTACTAAGCTCAGACTCGTATCTTCTGCTGGGTGTGCCACCACACTCAGTTTTGGGGTTGTGTCATGTGCCCATCTCCCCTGCCCCAATAGCACTCTTTTGATTTCCTTCATTTGCGAAAATTGTTCAGTCTATTAAAATTCAAATTCAAATGTAATATATGAAGTATTTTCAATTCTCATTTTTTTTTTAACTTATGAATTTGCTACAAGATCTCGCTATGCAGCTCAGATTCAAAGTGATCTTCCTGTTTTCAACTTCTCCAGTGCTGGATTACAGGTGTGCACCACCATTCCTGGACTTAGTAGCTGATTCAGCGAGTGCAGGAGTGAGGCCAGTGAGGCATGTGGTGAAGGGAATTGAATCCCATCCCTATGCTTGCCTACGTAGGCATTTAATCCCCTGAGCTATCTCAACAGCCCTGAATTCTCATCATTTAAAAAATTTATTTACAGTTTGAAATATATTAAATCTTACAAAACTGCATTACAGTCCAATCTGCAAAAAAAAAAAAGGAGAAAAACTAGCTCTGAATCATCCTGTCTCTAACCTATATTCCTTTGAGTATAAAAATAGAGTTACACAATTTTCTGCTCCTTATGACACAGCTTTTTCCCAGACTCACGAGTCTGTTCTGACTCATGAGGTGCTGTAGCTTTTGTGCTCTGAGGTTCTCCCGATGAGGTCAGAAGAGGGGTGCCTGGAAAGGATTTGGGCTGAGGGGACATGAGACAGCAGCAGAAAGGCTCGGAAACTTACCAGTATAACCAACCTTACGAGCCCTACCACAGGGGACGGAAAGGAAAGGGTGTTCTGCTCTCAGTCACACAGAGCTCTCTTGCGTCTTCCTTCATGCACGTCAAGGTGAGATCTCACATAGCTAACACTGCTCAAAGGTGTGGGTTGGAAGAGAAGACACACAACAGCTATGCAGCCTGCTGACACGCCAGCTGCTCTCCCAGCCCTGTATTCAGATGGTCATTGCCAATTTGTCTTCACAAAAGACAGGATAGAATTATTATCATGCCACTGAAGAACTCATTGGCTTACCTTTCTGTTTCATAGAGACATGTGGTAGTAGTGACAATAGAAAAAGACATTTAGAGGATATATTTTGAAAGTAAATGGACATGCATTTTGATTTGGGGATATAAAATAAATTTAAAAACTAAGAATTCTACTAAGGATGTTCTTTTCATTGTTTCTGAGGTTTTTTTGAATGCATGTCATTGACTGAGACACAGAAAAAATAATCAAGAAATAGGATTTTACAGGTAAGGGGTTGAAATTAAGAGCCTTGTCACTGGCCATGTAAGCACCACAGGATCTTTGGCAGTCTCTGTCAATATGCAGACCGCCTTCTAAGGGACACTCATTAGAGGCAGATCTGTGCCTCTTCCCAATGGAGTGACACTTCTGTTGCTGGTGCCCTGAGGGGAAAGTGATTGCCCTTTCTAGCAGATCTTAGGGCCGGGGAGATGGCTCGGTAGAATAAGGGCCTCCCTAGCAAGTGCAAGGGTCTGAGTTTAATCCCTGGTTCACCAAAAAAAAAAAAAAGATTCTAGCAGATCTTCCCTCCTTCCAGGACTCCCTCCAATCCGGTCAAGCTTTCTACATTTCACCTTTTATTACACCGGAAGTTTCATTTCCCAGCTATGTCTTCACTACAATTGGGAACATTCTATGGTCTGTGTAATTATTAAATCCAAAAAAGTGTGTTCATGTAATTCTACGGGACGTACCCAGAGATTGCACCATCAGCACAGTGCAAGATATAACATGATAATAAAAACTCATGATCTTGGGTATGGTAGAATTTTGAGTTTAAATCTTTATTTTTGTATGTTTCCCACATGCTCTAGTACTAGCATTACTGTCTGCATACTCCAATAATTATTAATCAGTGTCTGCCTAGTGGCACTGGTTTTTCTAGACTAAGGAAATAAAGAGTGACGATAGGAAATGTTACCAAGGACTGACAGAGGTCCAATTATCCAGACTCCTGTTAAAACAGCATAGCTGGTTCCAAAGTCTGAAAAACTAAAATCTCAACATCACCCAGTTCAGCTCAATGTGTGTAGCTAAGTTTTAAGACCACCAGTTTGGCCTCCTGTTTCCTTCATTAGCTCTTATCTCTTTCTTGAGGTAAAAAAACATAAAAAGAGAAGGAAAGCCATGTTTCTGACATCTCATTTCTGACCTCTCAAACATTATAGTCATTCTAACACCGTATAGTGGTTGGAGCAATTTCCTGTTTGAAGGGAATCAACATAAATCTTCAATAAATGGCAACTTATCCTGGATGCAAAATCAATGCGGCTTGTAAATAAAAAGAAAGGAGGTGAAGCTATGAGTAAAAATTGTTCAAGTTTCTTCAGACAACTTTCTTGGGTAAGAGGATTTCCCAAGAATTGAAAAAGGAGAGTGGAAATACCCACCAGGACAGAGAGAAAGACAGGTGGCTCTAGTTAGGGAAAGTGCCTTGAGTTGGGGCAAAACCATGGACACTGGAAGCGGCTCATGAAGACCTGGGTATCAAAGGACCAAGGCCCGTTCATGAGGCTGCTGGGCGTTCAGTGAAAGCCATGAGTCCCTGAGCAGGAATTTGCACTTCATGCCAGAGGTGACTGAGAAATCCTCAGAGCAAATACAAACGATTATAATTAATCTCATTTAGTGAGCCAGAGTTAGAAACACACTTCTATTCTGTTTCCCAGACTTCACCTCCATAAGAAATTAATTTGTGTTGCACAACCCAGTCTTCTGGCTTAGCCAGAAATATTTCGTTTTTTAGAAATTACTCAAAGTATTTATAGCTTGGCTAAGCTAATTTAAAACACACAGCAAGAGCATGCCATGCCTGGCATTCTCTGGACCACAGCTGCGGGACCGGTAGCTCGTCTTTCAGCTGGTAAGGGCTCCTCTGTCAGGAACACCCTATTAAATGGAATACTCTCCACTCATCAGGCCTTTGTAAGGATGACATCAGACTTTTCTGGTTCATTAGGTAACTCCTGCATAGAGATGCAATTGTTTTCTTCAAATCAAACTTACTTAAACTTTCGAGGCATTTGGGCCTTGAGCAAAACCCTGAGCTCATCTCAGGGTGAGGTAATTTTTTTATCCTGACCCAGCAAAATATTTTACAATCTGTTTCCTAATCTAGGAAAAGCTGACATTTTCCCTTGTAAAATCCGAAAATTTGCTTTGAAAAAGAAATGTGATCAAACAAAACAATTGGGAAAACACTGTCTTTGTTCTGCTGAGGAATGTCAAATGTTTACCCAAAAGCCACAGCCAGCCTGGCCCTTAGGAATCACAGCCAAGGAATGAAGGCCAGCATGCGCCTACTGCACACCTGACACAGATGCAGGACGCTGCTGCTACTTGTCCTGGCCCTTCAGCAGACCAAGTGATTACTATTAGCTCCTTTAATATCTGAGAGAAACACTTAAAAGGGCCTCCCACCTCTAGAGAAGATGAGCCTTGTCCACTCCAGGTATCCTGGACATTCATCTTTCTGATTTGATTGGTAATGCTTCTTCTGGAAAAAACATTTTGCTGTACATTAGTAAAAGCATGCAAGGAGAAAAAAAATAATTTTTTTTCAAAATGTATATGGACAAGTGAAAAACAAAAGAGGGGGTCTGGGGAGATAGCTCAGTAGAAAAAGTGCTTGCCTGGCAAGTGCAAAATCCTCAGTTCTATCCTTGTTACCACCAAAAAAAAAAAAAAAAAAAAAAGAACATGAGGAGAGGGAATTAGAAAATGGGAACAACCACCAATTACATTTGTTCCAAAAACTTCTTTAAGCAGATGTTGATTTCACGCTTGACACTGGTACACATATATCCCCTGATAAAAACAAAGGAAACAAAATTATGAAGTCTAGAATTGTCATCACCATACAGCACTATGCAAATTAGGGGCTTAAACTGTCTGCAAGGCCTGGATAGTTTCACCCCAACAAAGACAATTTCTCTGTCATCTTATTATTTAACTTACACTAATCTCTGGTAAAGCGGGTGGGTACAAAGGGGACTGTTGTGAAGCGTGACATTTAACAGACAAGGAAGGGCCCTCTGCAGAAACGAGCCACGGGGCTGAGACTGGGCAGAAAACAGACTGAAATGAGTCACACCCCGTACCACAGTACAATGGATGATTCACCGGGTCCCAAGGAAAATAACGAGGCGTGAGTGGCTGCCTTGCTCAGGGACACTGAATCCCCACAGGCAGAGTCTATCGGTCTGATCCTGCCCCTGAGCTGACAAGACGAGGGGATAGGACGTGCAAGAAGCTCCATGATGGACGGACGGTGCTGGGGCGCAGCTCCTCTGGGGCGGTAGCACAGAGAGGCTGTTTTCCAGTGAAGGGTCTGTGCGGCGGAGGGACACATCTGTGCTAAACGCTCTCAAGTGTATGCCGCAAAATGATTTCTCCAGAAGGCTGCACAGCTGGCATCAGATGAAACATTTGGAATCATTTTAGCTGTATGTTACCTAGAGGCAGCATTCCCTCCACAGGGCTAAATTTAAACCATTCTTGTCATTTCAGACTCTCCAATGAAATCTGTTCCTCACAGGATGTCTCTGTCTTGGACACAGTATGTGATTCCCCTACAAAGTAGAAGGGAATTTGAAGTACATAAACCACCTATTATTATAAACTTCCTCTCCCTACACACACACACACACACACACACACATACACGCACGCACGCACGCACGCACACCTCCTCTTTAAGAAAAAAAAAAAAAACTTTAGGGCAGATGGACAAATGCACTAAATAGATAACCACGAGCTTCTCAGAGCCGGTGAGGTGCGGAGTGACACCTGCCCACAGCTCACAACAACAGTGCTGACTGCGTCATGACTCGTGCCAAGGCTCCAGAGCCACTGATCCTTCAGCTTCCCCTTAGGAGAAGTGGAACACAAAATTGTGCCATTATAAATATTCCCACAGCCTTCCTGGAGTAAAGAGACTCGCAAGCTCCCCCTTTCTGCTCACCATGCTAAAGTGTGAATAAGCTGATATGCCCTCTGGAGCTAAAAACCTAGCAGAGAGAATTCCACACAGACACTTCCCAGGCGCGCACACGTGAGCAAGATTCAGGAGCCATCCAGCGGGAACTGCTGGTAGGAGGACTGAGCCTAAATTGTTCTATGTTTAATTATTGAAGTAAATTAACCTGTCAATTCAATTGAAACATAAGATCAATATTTTGGTATTACTACCCTTAATGGTAGACTTCTAAACTATTTTAAGAAATTAAAAACTAGGACGGGGAGAAGTAACAAGAATCAAGATGCATTTTGCTCACGGACTGATTTCCCCTGATGAATGCATCCACTGAATTAATAAAAATGCTTTAAACCACAAAAAAAAAAAAAAAGAAAAGAAAAAGAAAAAGAAATACAAAACCTAGGAAGAGTGCCAGGTTTTAGTCCAAACATTAATGCTCCTTGCAATTGGTAAATAGGAGCTTTCCTCACATCATCTATGCCCCACAGTTGCAAGAACACATTTCTAACTTTTCCCATATGTCTTGGATATTCATAGTGACAATGCTACTCCTTACCATAGTCCTTCACCTCTCCTGCAACTGGTTAGCTGAAGAATTGGACTCTATTATAGGAAAGAGGGAGCCCAGGATTCTTCCTAATTAGTAACAGCACTCAAAAACAGCCACAAGTGCAAGAAACAGAAAGCCTTCTTTTGTCTGAGTGACCTCCTCCCTCCCTGAGATGGTGCTCAGAAAACCTCCTACACACGGGTTTCTACTGCCCTCTCTTAAGGTGAGTAGACAGGTGGGACGCTAGGAGTGCTCCACAGTTGTACCACAGTGAGAAGTGGGAACTCCTGAGTACCTCTGTGCAAAGACAGAACCCTTGCCGCCTGCCTCAGGGACTATAAACCATCTGTGTTACTCAGGATCTTGAGTTTCCAGCATTTTCTGTCAAGACCTTTGGACAAAACTACTGCAGCTACTATGAATAGTGAGATGAGTGTTCAGACAGTTAATACTGCTAACAGCTTCCACTTGACATTTTATGGGAAGTAGTATAAAGTCGCTGGGGAACAATCTGGATCTTTGAAGGAATTCCTGAGGTGCTATATCATATATTACTTCAGGTGTCAGAATGTCCTCTAAAGCCACATAATCAAGAAAAATCAACCATAGACCTCACTGTGAAACTAAGAGCTTTAGGGTTGTTTTTGTTGTTGTTGTTGTTGTTCTTTGTTTTGGGTTCTACTATGTTTTTCATCCATACAACACTCCTCGCCCACTCACAAATTAGTATAGCTTTTACTACTCAAGGTGTTCTAAAACGTCAAATGACTATTGACAAAGAACAGCAGTGGTGAAACTAGGAGACCTATGCCAAGGAAGGTTGTTTACATCATGGAAATTTCTTAAAGGCTCACCCTCCTGACTAGTGTATATCATTATAGACTAGTGAATAAAAAAAGAATTCATATTACTTGCTGAATTACCTTATTTTTTCTTCTTTTGTGGCCAGCTCAGGCTGCTGTGGGGGCAGGGCTGGTGTGGCATATGGTGCTGGGAATTGAACCGAGGTCCTGCAGTTGCCTGAGCAGGCGCTTTAGACCAGTGAGCTATCTCACCAGCCTGCCCATATCACCTTTCAACAAAATATGCAAATATATTGTTTTGTTTCAAGAAAAGAAAATATATTACCTTTCACGCAAACAACGCAAGTTCAATCGTAAAATCATCTACAGAGTGTAACCTAGTGACAAAGAAGACACTGCTACAAGGCCAAAATGTCCTACGCTAGTTATATTAACAGATCAAACTGCTGATTATAAACATTTTCTGGGTGTTTTTTTTTTCTAAGTAAAAACAGTCTCAGTGAAGTCCTGTTAATGGAGTCTAAGATCTACATGGTTACTAAAATCTTTACTCAGCTCTCAGAACAAAGTTTGACTGGTTCTATACTGACTTTCAAATTTCAAACAGAATTCATATTTTCTTTGTTTAAAACATGCAGTGAGTAGCAGAACCTGACAATACACACACTGAGTGACTTGGTCTTTTTAGAAGGCACTGAGGTAAGCAAGTCATGCAGGTAAGACATCAGAGTGCCCACCTCTTTAGCATATTCCTTTTCTAACAAAAGATAGTTTTGAATCTCTTTTGTTGACATAGAAAACAGTCTGGATTCTCCTGACAGCTTATAATACTGGCTACCTCCCAAGGGTTTCTATTGTTGAGGTTTTAGGACTAGGAAGGGCTTTCTAGAAGACAGTAGAAGAACCTAATTTCCATCAGTAAGGGGAGGAGGACTGTTAGCTATTCCCACGGCATGTGCCCAGATCCAAGTCCTGCTGTCTTAAGAATTGCTATTCCTAGAATATAAAATGAAAAATAATTTCCATTAATCCCAGAGAAGCTTAAATACCTGCAGAGCTAACTTTGGTGACAACCCACTGAGATAAGGAAAAGGTATTAACAAGATTCATACTGGGAAGATAACAACAAAAGGCAGGGAAGTCTTGCAGCATATGGAACTGTAGGACAAGAGGACAACTTGGTCTCAGTTTCCAGTCTACAGGTCAAATGCAGTTTCCTGCTGAAACATCACTTTGTGGGTTTTTTTTTTGGTGGAACCAGGGATTGAACTCAGGCCCTTGCACTTGCCAGGGTAGCTCTTATTCCACTGAGCCATCTCCCGAGCCCACTTTGTGTTTTCATGCAACATATTTGCTATGGTTTAAATGTGTTCCCTGAAGTTCTTATGTCACAAATTTGGTTTCAAATACAGTGGACCCTTGACCTATGAACTCATTTCATTTCCAAGGCCTGGATGCAACTCAGGTTGTCGATGGAAGGTTCAGGCTCCTTCACACAGCCTTCCAATAAATATCTCACCTGTACACAGGCAGATCCTGGGCCTAGAGAGACTAGCCCAGGATTTCTCAATTAGCCCCACAAAGGAAAGGATGTTCTCATGGTCCTTCCAGAACTCTTTAAAGGTTAAGTCATATGAGACAACTGGAAGCTCAAGTAAGTGGCTGGCTTTTGGGTCACAATTCAAGACCAGTCATACATTAAAACTAAGCTTTCCGTCATAACCCAAGTTGCTCATGTCAGACCAGCTGTAACTCAAGGGTCTACTGCACAGTAGTGCTAAAACAGGGACTTCCAGAGATGTTGAAATCATAAGGACTCTGACTTCATGGATGGACTAATTCATTCATGAATTAATGAGTTATGCAGTAATGGTTAGAAAAGTAAGCTTCTCTGGTGCACTTGCCCTGCTGCAAGAGGGCAAATGATAGATACCCTCCTCAGCCACCTTCCTAATAACTGTCATTGTTAAAATAGTCACTGTGTTATTTGATTATATTATGAGATGGTGATGAAAACTTTGTTCTCACAGAAATGCTCATGTGGAATAATGCCAAATGTAAAGCCTGTAAGTCTGCTGGAGCAAGTAAGTATCTCACTAAAATGATTACAATTGTTTCATGTCTTGTTTTTCTTGGCCTGTTGTGTTTTAACAATGAACACTCATTTAAACAGTGCACATTAATCCATGATTTTGAAGTACTATTTATTCAGTAGCCAAGGAAAACTGGAAGAGTTGACTGTTAATTTTTTCCCCAGGAGTAAGGTTAGGTATCATAAAGGCACCAGGGCTGCTCTGCGTGTGTTTACATGCTAGCTCAACAGACGCACGTGAGCAGAATGCTCTAGGAATGGGAGCAACACAATTAAGTCTTCTGTCTAACAGTGGGAGGACATTGATTGTATACATCAGTTTCCAAGTGGGGGTGAGAAGGAGGCTGACAATTATAGAACAGCACCAGGGTGCTTTGGGCAAACAGAATAAATTGTTTTAAGCACTCAGTGGCTATGACGGCAAACTGTTCCCATTTTCATGGTGTTCCTGCTTGTGCATTGTCTCCTTCTCCCTCTCCTCCCCTGAGGAAGAAGGTACAGGCAGGACTTGAGCCCACTGCTTTCTGCAGCCAAACTCCTCACTGCCATCTCTCCAGTGCGTGGCATGGACCCCAAATCTGACATTGCAACAGGAATGGGCATTTAAATTACAGTTAATGAGGCAATAACTAGGCAAGCACATTCACACACGTGGACACACAACCTCCACATAGGTCTAGTCCCAGTAGCTTGGAGGCAGGAAAGGGCTGCAAATAATATCACTTTACTTTTGTACTACCTTGGAAAGGGAACAAGAAAGCCACTTGGGGAGGAAAACTTGAAGCCACAAAACTAATGTGTTGGTATAGTTTTTTGAAGGGTTACATGGGGATTATTTTAAAAGCTCTTCTTTCTTTTCTAAATAAAAAGCAAGGACAGTGACCATAAAGCACACATTACCAGTGTATTCTTTGCCCCAAAGAAACAGAATGACTTCAGTCACCATATGTGGTTGAATTACATCTAAGTATAACCTTACATTTCTTAGTAAATCAGTATCTTGGTTCTATAAAAAGAAGTACAGTACTTTTTAGTCATTTCTTAATTGAAAACATATGCAAGAGATGTAATAGCAAAGCAAAGAGGTAAAATGTAGGATTCCACAGGAAAAGAAAAGTGCTCATTTCCATGCTGTGCTTTGACCCTGGCTTGATTTCCACTGTGTGTAGTTACTAGCCCCTTCCACATCTTCTGTGGGTTTGGGTCAGTTCTGACTCCAGGGATCATTTGAGACTTTCTATACTAATATCCTCCGAAGGCCACGCTGTAGGATTTGATGACAAAATACACCGACCCACATGGATCCACTGGTTCCTCTGCCATTTTTTCAACAGAATATGAATGCATCAGTAGAGACCCTGTAGTCTCCATTTCTGGCTCCCAAGATTCTGTTTTCAGCTTCTGCACCTTCATTTACTCACATAGCCGAAGCACTTATCCCCAAGGCAGTGAGAGTACTTCCTACCATCCTTGTGCTCTCTTTCACAAACACTTGTGTTTTTGTGATAACTACAGAACACAGATAGGAAAATAGTATAAAGTGTCTCATGTAACCAGCACTCAATTACTCTAATTGGTAGCATAAAAAATGACAGCTACAATATATCACACATAGAGACCAATATATAGTGACATACCGATACATTAAATTAGTACCAACATATCACGGTTAACTGGGCTACAGGTCTTGCTTTCATGTACCCCATATTCTTATGCATGCGCATGCAGCTCTATTGATTTTTTGACCATCTACACTTTCACATAACAATCTGGAGCCCATCTGTGCTCCACTTGGTGCTTCTGCACTGCTTCCAGCAGCCCCTTTCCTACTCTGTTCCTGCCCCCTGCCAAATACTAGTCCACTCTGTTTCTAGATTTCTATAATCAAACATATGTTGGACACTGACTTTTTTTCTCACCAAGCAGGCAGCCCTTTGAGGCCCTTCCAGGTTGCTGCCATGTACCATCATTCCTAGCTGTGGCTGTGTGCAGTGTGTGACTGTATCGGATTCTCACCTGAATGTGGGGGTGGAAAGACTCTCGCCCGCACCCGGAGACCAGCCATACATTTACACCTAAGCAAGCTGCTTAGAGACCAAGCCTGAGAACTATTCACCCATAATGCACGATTTGGACTGAAGGAGATGAGTTACTTCCAGTATTTTTCTGCATTAAATCTACTGTGAACATTTTTTCATGCAGATTTTATGTGAGTGAACATAGAGTTTTTACTTCTTTAGAATAAATGCCAAAGAGTACAATTGCTGGGTCATATGGTAAATGTATAATCAGTTTTACAAGAAACGGCCAAAATATTTTCCAGAGTCATGCAATTTTACATTTTTACCAGCAAGAGACCCAATTTCTCACACCCTCATAAACATTCGATATGTTCATATTTTTTGTTAGCAATTCTAGCAGGTACATAATAATATTCCATGTTGTTTAATCTACATTTTCTATAGGTTAATGTTGAATATATTTTATGACCTCATTTGCAATTTGCTCTCTTCCATTGTGAAACATGTTTGTATCCTTTGTTGGTTTTATGGATTTTTTTAATGCTATTTAATGTGGAATACGTAATGTCTTTATATATTTTAAATATAACTGGCAGTGTTTTATTTTCATAACAAGGTATTTCACAGTAAAACATTTTTATCTATTGTTTTTTTTATTTACAGATAATATTTTTGATGTCATGTCTAACTTTACTTACCAATGAAACTAAAAATATACATTTTATGTATTTCAACATGCACAAAGGATTTGGAAGGACAGCTGTCCTAATAAAAATATGGGCAATACATGGCAGTAAGAAAAGGACTTGGGCAGGGACAGAGAAGTCAATTTTCACCTTTTTATATTATTTGATTTCTGAACTATAAGAATGTACTTTAAAAATAAGCATAGCTTTTGAAGTTAAATGATTTTTTTTTTGTATTGGGAATTGCAAAAGGCAGGCACTTGTGCCACTGATCTGTCTCCCTAGTCTGAGCTATATCTGTCTGAAAATTTCAACACAAATTCAACATATCAGTTGTTGAACTCTGGTAAAGCTAAATAACTTTTTTTCTCACCTGTAAAATTAAATGTAAAAATAGATGTAAGAGCTCAGCAAAGAAGTTAGATAATGTATACAGTAAGAGTGAATTTTAAATCATGAACCTAGATAAAATTTGTATTTTAATAGATTTTTCTATTATGCCAGTTTTCTTTGGTGACACAATGCTGTCCCCGACTTGTTCTACCAAAGAATTAACATTGCTTACATTTGTGATGTTTTACCTGTTATGCTGCTTTGACATGCATTCTTTTATACTTATAATAAGCTATATTTTTACATGAATTAGCAATAAACAGTACTCTCATTATGTATGAATTGTTATTCCTAATGTACAAGTGAGAACCCCAGGACTCTAAAATGACTGGCTAATTTATCTAATTCCAGAGCATTTCCTAAGTATAAGGCCAGCATGCTCTAGAATAATCTGTCATAGAACTTCAATGCCTAGGGATACAGCTCAATCAAATGCTTTATCAGGTAAATGACTGCAATATAAATTTAAAAATAAAACATATTAAATGTTCCAAGAAGTTCTGCAAAGTTGTCTTTGTTTAACTTAGCATTCCCCAAATTAATTTAACCATAAAACGTTTTTAAAAAATTTAACACAATATGCACCTTTTGCCACTGACATTCCACAGAATGTTTTAAGAAACCCTGCACTAAGCATATACTCTGCCTTTTTTTAAAACACATGGAATTTCTGTAAACTTTCAAATCCTCATGAATGGCACCATGGTAGAATTCACAAGAACTGTGCAAATAGTTCATTAATATGGCATTAGAACTTGGTACAATCCTAATTAATAACCTTTATGCAAATACGTGCACCATAGAGGAGCACCAAGTTCACACCAAATCTGATAGCAGATTGGTAAAGAGAACAAAAGTATCCTTAATAATCCTGATTTTCACATTGAATGGTATATTATCCTGAAGGAAGGCAACAAAGTCATTGGCATTGGATGGAATCACTCTTATTTGCTCATGCTAAATAAATTCTTAACACACACCAAAGAATGTATTTATCTTCTTTAATCCTCCTAGTCACTGGCTGTAATCTAGTACTTAATATATCTCTATGTGGCTCTTAAAAAATACTACATTGTATTATTCTCTGTCATTTGGCTCAAATGCCAGTCCATGCACCTTCTTTTCCCTACTCTTGGGTGCTGTCCTCTGGAGAATAGCCATCTGAACAAATGCTTGTAGTGAGTGATGACTGTTAGTACCCAAAATGCACACAGTCATGCACGCAGGTCACATTCATCCTATGTGTCCTTTTGCTAAAACATTCTTGAGTTATAATTGCAAAAAGAGTCCAACACACTATTCTGTTTTATAGTAACAGCTTCTTAGTAATGAGAAAAGTGAGGCTGGTCACTGCTGTTATTCTTAGAAGGAAAAGGAAAATTCGCCTTTTCATTCCAGCTTGCTTGATATTTCCATTTTGTTGGGCTGGAAATTAAAGGTAGACGTGAATTATAAAACTTGAACTTTTTTTTCCTTCTTTTCTGTTGATCAGTTAATAATTTGTTTAAAGATACTTAAAGCTTAACTGAAGCCAGTGACATATGTAATAAACAGCACATTAGAATAAATTTATTTCTTCTAAAAACGAAAATTAAAGAAATGTCCAATTGAGTTCAGTGACTAAAGCAGAACTTTAATCTTTTAATAGGATCAACTGTAATTTTAACTTACAAAATACATTCAAAAGGCATTTAATAGTGTCAGGCATCCATCCATCATTATGAATAGAGCTTAACTAAGAAGAATTTATTTCAGTATTTTATTATTAAAGAGTAAGAATAAACATTACCAGTTTTTATCCTAAACTACTTTAAGTACATAAAATATCCTTTTATAATATACTAGAAATTATCATTTCAAGAACTTTAAGACTTGGTCATTATGACATGTGGTACAAAATGTGGCTTAGTTTTAAGTTTATGACTTTAAAAGAAAAATTTTTATTTTACCTTTTAATTTGCTATATTTCTTATATATTAATTTGTTTACAATTCAATGAAAACAAAAATAAACTGATAAATGTACTTCATGTATTTTACATTAGCTCTATGGCTATAACCAAATATCTGAGACAGTTAATTCATAAAAGGCAGATCTCTCAGGGGGGTTCCTGTACTGCCATGGCTAGGGGAATGGAACAAACTCTTTCCTAATAAGAAAGCAAAAAACAAAGAGCAAGGGAAAGGCCTGCAATCCCTTTCAAGGGCACAACCTCTGCACAACTTAACTACCCTATAGTCCTGCCTCCTAACAGCTCCATCACCAAGCCTTACCAGGCCGGTGTTTATGCCACTAAGCTATATATCAGCCTGACCAAGCCTTTAACAGGTGGGTCTTTGTAGAGGGGGTAGTGTTCTGGTATCCAAATGATAACCCTGTTTAAACACTTACCTGCTTAGCAACTTTAAACATTTTTGTATAGAAGAAAAAAAATTTAGTAGCTTCTTAATTCTTAAGCTAACAATTGTGATACAATTTAAGATTCTAAACTCATTTGCCATATGTTGCATCATTTGGAAATTTTTTTGTCAAAGAATGAAATTTGGACTACTGGACATTCAGTAACCTACACAAGAGTTCTAATTTCAGAATACTAAAATTTATATTCATATATTTCAAAAGAATTGGAGGCCCAAATAAAGCAAAAAAATCAAGCCAGTTTAACTGTTTACTAGTAATCAACACCAACATTCCTGTCTTTTCACGGATTCTATTAACCTCCTGCCTTGAGTTCTTTATTGATTGGTAGTCTATAAGAAAGTTCAGCAATTAATGTTTAATATATATATGGACTTACTCAAATCTGTTATAATTACATGGAATATTTTGGTAATCAATCAGATGGTTGAATTTGCCTTCTCTCTATATTATACATGTATTCCAATAGGACTGAAAAAGATTACCTTCAGTAAGTGTAAAAACACTAGTAGCTATGAAACAAGACAATATTTATAAATACACAAAACGCTTGTTATATTTTACCTAAATTGAACCTTGAAGAAGCTGGTAATTACAAAACAGGATGAAGACAGGTGTATTTTCTAAAGCTGAGGCTCACTTTTGTGAGAAAGTTTGGTTTTAATAACTAGAGCTTTCATGTTAACCACATTCAGCTATTTGCTTTACAATCTCATATTCTAGAAAGATTAAAAGTGCAAGCTGAGTTGATATGTATAGTGAACAAAAATTATGCTTCCTTTCTATCTACTTGCATTTTTCAGTAAAATAATTTGCAAAGCTTGAAAGTGAAACCTTGCTGAGCTTTATTCCAGAATCATTGTCCTGATTTCACCTCACAACCAATCTCCTTCAAGTCTTTTAACTGTTTTCCTATTTTTTGTTGTCTTTAGATGATTTTCCTAGGTTATTTTTGCTGTTGTTGTTAACCCTTTGGATTAAAAATGTAGACAACTTTAGGCAATTCAATAGAGACTCTCTCCTGAATGCTGTTTTAGTGGCTTTTCTCATCACTGAAACAAACAGTAAACACCCACAAGTTAAAGGAGAAAAGGTGTGGTTTTCTCCTTTAAAAGGAGACTGTGTGGGTTTCAGTTCATAGTTGGCTCTAAACCAGGGTGGCACCAAAGAGGGGCATCTCAAAGGAGAAACAGTTCATAGTGGGCAGAAAGCAACAAAGCAGCAGGCAGGCAACACCAGTCCTTTTTCTGTCCTTACAACCTATCAGCACTACCCACCTAGGGTGAGGAGGAGCTTAATCAATCCCAGCTTCACGCCCTGAGATGCAGCCACCTCCAAAAAGCCTACCTATAGGGCCGGAGGTAGAGTTCAATGGACTAAGTGCTTGCTTATAAGCACAGCGGCTAGGGTTCAATTCCTGGTTCCACATGCCGTGCCGGCCCTGCCTTTGGGTGTGCCAAGCCGGGCAATGGAGTCCAGGCATGATGGCACACCTGGGTAATTGCAACGTATTTCAAATGGCATCTATTTTTAAAAGAGTATACTTATCAAATTTTATCTTTCAGGCATTCCAAACAACCTAAATTGAATTTTATAGCAATGGAACATTGTAAGTATTTTGCAAAATATCTGCACTATAAATTCATATTCACAACAAGAACTTTTGGCATATAACGGTTACATTCATTGAGGTCATTAGCATCCTCCAGATGGGTTACTTTTATTCTGTTTATTCCCCAGGGATTAGAAGCAGAGGGTGGGAGGGAGGAAAGATAAAGGTATTAAAAATATATAACAGGAAAATAACATGACAAATATAAGCCAATACATATCAGTTATAACCATCAATGTAAACAGCTTCAATTCACCAATCAAAAGAAAGATTAAGAAACAAAATTCTACAATATGCTGTAATCAAGAAACACATTTAACTCAAAATGAAATTCACACACTAAAAGGATGAAAAACAATCCTCCATGCCACAGGAAATTAGAAAAAAGCAGGGGTAGCTATCCTAGTTGCTGATAATATCAACCTCAAACCAAAAGTCATCCACGCGATAAAGAAGGTCACTACATGTTTGTTAAGGGAAAGCTGCAAGAGGAAGAGATAACAATTATATTATATGCATTCAATGTAAGAGCACACTCCTACATAAGACAAATTTTAATAGACATGAAAAATCAAATGAGCAATATTACAACAGTAATGAGGGACCTTAATATGCCACTGTCACAAACAGATAGATCAGCTAGTCAAAAAATTAGCCAAGAAATAACAGAATTAAACCAAACTTGTGAAGATATTGACCTGGTAGACCTTTATAGAGTGTTTCGCTGAGCAACACCAGAATACACATTCTTCTCAGCTGCACATGGGACAGTTTCCAAAATAGACTACATACTAGCACACAGAGCACTCTAAATAAATGCAAAGGAATACAAATTATCTCATGCATACTATTTGACCACAGTGCAATAAAACTGGAAATTATTGACAAAGGTAACTACAAAAACATCATAAACTCATAGAAATTAATAACAATCTTCTAAACAACTGGTGGGTCAAAAATGAAATTAACAAATATTTACAATCAAACAAAAATGCAGATACAACCTATCAAAACCTGTCTTAAGAGGAAAACTTATAGCGATAAATTCACATATTATGAAAACAAAACAAGCCCAAATACACAATCTTATGCTGCAACTCAAGCTCCTAGGAAAAGAAGAGCAAGGCAAGCCCACAGTCCCCAAAAGACAGAAATTACAAAGATCAGAGCAGAAATGAATGCATTGGAGATGAGGAGAACACGAAGAATGAATCAGAAAAACCTTTAGCCAATCTAATTTAAGAAAAGAAGAAAAACCCAAATTTATGCAATAAAGAATGAAAAGGATAAAAGCACTACAGACCCTAGATCATTAATACCTACTTCCAAAATCCTTACTCTCACAGGATGGAACACATAGAGGAAACGGACAGTTCCCAAGATACATCAGAAATGCCAAAGCTGAGTCAAGAAGATAGTCAAACTCTGAATAATCCAATAATGAGAAACAAAATTGAAAATGTAATAAAAAACCTACTAACAAAGAAAAGGCCAGGTCCCAATGGATTCACACCACAATTCTACAAGAAATTTACAGAAGACTTGCTGTAAATTTTTCTCAAACTATTCAGCAAAATTAAAAGGAAGCAATTCTCCCAAATTCATTCCTAAAGGCAAGCATCATTCTTTTTCAAAAACCAGAAAAAGCTCAAATTAAAATGGAGAACTATAGGCCAATTACTCTAGTAAATAAAGATGCAAAAATCCTCAATAAAATACTAGTAAACAGAATGCATCAAATCATCAAGAAGATTATACATTATCACCAAGTGGATTCATTCCAGGAATGCAGGGATGGTTCAACATATGCAAATCCATAAATATAATACACCACATCAACAGAACTAAGAACAAAAACCATGTGATCATCTCAATAGATGCAGAGAAAGGTTTTGATAAATTCCAATACTCATTCATGATTAAAAACCCTACAGAGAATTGGAATAGATGGCCTGTATCTCAATCTGATAAAAACCATGTACGAGAAACCAACAGCCAACATCATACTAACTGGGCAAAAACTGAAGGCCTTCACTGTAAAATCAAGTACAAGACAAGGATGCCCACTGTCTCCACTCCTGTTCAATAATTCTGGAAACATTAGCCAGAACAATTTAACAAGAAAAAGGAGTAAAGATTGAAACACAAGAAATCAATTACCATCATTTGCAGATGATATGATACTCTAGATTGATCACCAAATTCAGCAATGTAGCACAATAGAAAATCAACTCCTAAAAATCAGTACTATTTTTGTGCACAACGAATGCACTGAGAGAGAAATTAGGGAAACCTTGCCTTTCACAGTAACAATCAAAAAAAAAAAAAAAAAATCTCAGGAATTGAATTTACAAAGGACATAAAGGTTTATCCAGTGAAGGGCCAGAGGTACAGCTCAGCAGATTAAGTGCTTGCTTAGGTAAGCCCAGGGGCAAGGGTTCAATCTCTGGCACCACACGCTGCACCAGCCCAGCCCCCGAACACACTGAGCCAGCGATGGAGTCCAGGTGAGGTGGCACACACCTGTAATCTCAGCACTAGGGAGGAGAAATCAGGAGGATCACTACAAGTTTGGGCTGCACAGTGAGACCCTGCACAAAAACAAACAAAAAACATTTATCTAGTGAAAATTATAGTACTTGGAGAAAAGAAATTGAAAAGGATTTGAGAACAGGGAAATACATTCCATACTCCTGGATGGGAAAATCCAACATTGTGAAAATGGCCATTCTCCCATCTGGTTATACAGATTCAATGCAATCCTGATTAAAATATCATTAGTATACCTCACAGAGCTAAAGTCCTCAAATTTATTTAGAACCAGCAGAGACACAGAATATCAAAAGTGATCCTGGGAAACAAAGGAAAGGCAAGAGACATCACAATTCCTGACCTGAAATAAATCTACAAAGCTACTGTAATAAAAGGGCCACACATGCTCACTGGAAGAAAGACAGCCTCATTAATAAATGGTGCTGGAAAAACTGGCTTTCCAGATAATGAAAGCTAACATTAGACCCATGCCTATCACCATACACAAAGCTACATTCAAACTTGATCAAAGATTTAAATATTAAAACAGAAACACCAAATCTTCTAGAGGAAACTGTAAGTAGAAATCTTAAAGACAAAGGGGTAGGTAGAGTTCATGAACAAAAACCAAATACACAGGAAATACTTCAAAGAATCAACAACTGGGATCTCATCTTTTTGAAATATTTTTGCACTTCAAAGCAAATCTCCAAAACAGTAAGAAAAAAACCCACAACTTGGGAAAAAATTAGAGCCAACTGTCCCTCTGACAAAAGCCTTCTATCTAAAACATAGAAAGAATTAAAACAGAAAATTAGGGGGAACTACCCACTTGGGCCCCCCTCCTGTCCCTCTGTCGGACAGGAGCTTTCTTTCCCTCAATAAATCTACTCTGCTCATAACCTCCGTTTGTTCCTAAAATTCATTCTTTGGTTTTAGAGAACACAAACTCATCCAGGTCAGGTCCAGAGATTGTTTTTCCCTCTATCATTTTGGAGGCCCCTGCAAGATCATTGGACGGAGGTATGGGTTTGCTTTTCTTTCATAAATTCTGAATTGGGACTTGCTTAGGTAACAAATTTTTCCCACCTCTTGTCCATCTAAGTGAGTTTCCATGTCTTTACCATTTTAGACCCACCTCACCACATGGTTTTCCTCTACAAAAGTCCCTGGAAGAGACAGCTTCCTGGGGAACTACCCACTCAGGCCCCCCTCCTGTCCCTCTCTCGGACAGGAGCTCTCTTTCTATTCTGCTCATAAAAAAAAAAAAAAAAAAAATCAGCACCCCCGCAACCAATTCAAAAACCCAATCCAAAAATGGTCAAGATGAATACACACTTCTCAGAGGGAGATACAAAGGGTAAATATATGAAAAAATGTTCGACATCATCGATCATTCAAGAAATGCAAATTAAAACAACATCTCATCCCAGAAATAATGGTTAACATTAAGAAGTCAGTCAATAACAAATGCTAGAGAGGCTGTGGAGAAAAGGGAACCTTTTGGTGGGAGTGCAGACTGGTACAACCAATATGGAACTCAGTGTAGATTTCTTAAAAAGCTAGGAGATCCCATTCAAGGCAGGTATTCCCCTCCTAAAGAACTGAGACCCTCGTAACACAGCAATATATGTGCATCCATGCTTTTAACAGCACAATTTGTCATACCTAAATCCTGGAAAAAGCCTAGATGCCCAACTAGAATGGATAAAGAAGATGTGGTATTTTTACACAATGGAGTATTATTCAGCTATAAAATGGGATAAAAAGTCTTTTTTGGTAAACGGATTCAACAAGAGAACATACTTAATCTAATTCTTTCAAGTAAAACTAAGTTTCATTGTCTGACAGATGATGTAGCTGGAAATTTTTTGTTTTAACAGAAGTTATACATCATTAAGATTATTGAACTTTAAGTCACTTAAGGAAATTTCAAAGTCTTTTTAAGCTTTACCAGATACTTGAAATTTAAAAATAAAAATAAGCAAAATTTATTATCAATTAAAATCCCTCCTGCTTTGGTAATAGATACAATTTAAGGCACTCCATGACACTACTAAAAATCTTTCTTTAGATGATACAGTGTGTGAATGCCTTTCCTTTCTGTAAACCCCAAATACTTACTTTGACCTACATCAGATCATCTAAGTCTTTATCAAGGGGTTGCTGGGTTGCACTTCTTGTATTTCTAAGTCAGTTGGGCAGGAATGCAGTCCACAAATGTCTGTCTCACAAGTTGCTGATGACTCTTGTTACCAACCCAGGGACTAAACTTGGAGAACCACTGGCACATAGTTAACCACAATTTCTCCTCTTTGCTTTAAGAAAAGTAGACAGCACTACTCTGCAAGTTTTATTTGTATTCTTTGTTCCATTTTCATCCCTGTTCTACCACAAATTCTTCTATTTCTAGTCTCTCCTATGCCCCCACTGCTCTTTCTGCCTTTTATGTGCAAACATCTTCTGAAAAATATAAATACCATCTGACGACTTCCACACATCTGTTTACTGCTGAATTTCTAGGTAAAGTAAGCTTGATCCAAAACCTCTACATTCTCCTGTTGCTCTCCATTATTAAGGTCATCTAATAAGATAAAAAGCCTTTGCATGATAGGTATACTTACAAGATTCTTGTTAAAAGCATGAGCAGAATATAAAGAAACCATAATAAGGCAATAAGCTTGGTCTCACATGGGTCTGAATGGCGAGGAAAAGCAGTAAACCAGAACCTGGAGAACCAGAAATGGCTGACAGAGGTAGAGAACAAAAATAAATAAATGCAAGCTTCATCTTCTTTGCCTCCTGCTAGCTAATATCCTCCTAGGGCTCCAACATGACTACAACAGTCAGATACCAGAGGGAAAAGAGGTCATTAATGAAGTCCTGGAGCTCAACCCACAGAATACAGTAGTGTGGAGAAAAATGGAAAATGGGATGCAAGAGATAAATAGGATACATTCAACACAGTACAGCCCCTGAGTTCCTAAGCATGTTTTTGTCTTGGGTTTAGGTAAAGGTAAAAAGTTGATGGTATCAACACAGGAAACATATAAAGTCCTATAACGTACTGGCTTTGAAGTGGTAATGTTAATTATTTTTCTCATAGTCTTATGTACAAAGGGAATATTCTCTAGGAAAAATCATATGCTAGATTATAAAACACATCTCAATGAATTTAAAATGATTAAAATAACACAAAATGTTCTCATCTAACAAAACAAAATTAGAAAAAGACAAGACTTTTGGAACAATTCCCAAATACATGAAAATTAAACAATACACATAAATAATCCATGGTTCAAAGAAGAAGGAAAAATAAAATTAAAAGTATTTTAAACTGAGTATGAAGACAAAACAAAAATTTATAGGATGCAGGTAAAGCACTGCTTAGGCAGAACTAACTCTAAAATGCTCAGACTTAAGAAGAAAAATCTCATATCAATAATCAAAGTTTAAATACCTAAAACAAGAACAGCATATTTAGCTAACACAAATAGGAGATAAAAAATAAAGAGCAGAGCAGAGCCAATGAAAAAGGAACAGCAATAAAGAAAAACAATGAACCCCAAAGTTAGTTCTCAAGAGCTCTACATTACCAAAATCAAGACTGAACATGCCCACATAACCATCAGTGTTGCAGAAATTAAAAGGACTATAAAGAACACCATAAACTATGCCAAAAAACTCTACAATTTAAATTTAAATTTCTAGAAAGACAGAAGTTATTAAAATTGACTCAAGAACACCAAAAAACAGTAACAGACTGAACTAATAACTTAAAAACTTCCCATCACATAAATACATACTCAGAGTGCCTTACTGGTTAACTCTACCATGTATTTAGACACAAAAAAAAAATAAAGAAATAAAACAGGATAAAGACATAAGACACATAGACATAAAGATAAATATGGCCATAAAAATAGTATTACAAACAAAAATTGAAAGAAATATGTGGAGACAATTGATACAGTAAATCAATTAGTTAAATAACTAATAAATTCAGAAATGACAGGAGAAATTGGGGGAAAAAGCAAAGAAGAATCCAGAAATTCAGCCTCAGTAATTTGGAAAACTGACTGAAATATAAGGGAACTTTTTAAAAGTGCAGCAAAAATTCACTTTCAAAATAAGTGAAACTCTAGCTGACAACTAAGTGGAGACATTTAAGAAAACTGTGATCTAAGTGCTCACTTATAACTGACTGCATACATGATATCTATATGCCATCAGATTGAATCCTAGTAACCTATTTGACTTTATTTCACTGGTAATCTTCAGATATATGGTTGTTTTGGTATTATACATAACATCACAAGGAAAAAATATTATACTGGCATTATCATAAAGTATCTTAATTACCAATTCTTTCATCAAACACTATTGTCATTTATTCTGAAAACGCCCTTTACATTGCCAAATTCTGAATGTCTAGATCACATTTAACTCCACCAAGTTGTCTTTTTTTTGTTTTTAAAGTCTTGCCTAAATTGCTAGAGACAAGACAATTGGCAATGCCAAAGAGGTAGTCTGCGGGAGGTGCGTGAAAACCATACTAAAGAGTAAGACCTCATTCTCACTTTTTCTTGAGTTCATTTTCTTTAATTTATAAAATAAATATGCCGGTTACTCAATAAGGTTTCTTCATTGTATTAAACACCTCACAACGCTCTTAGACAGCTTACTAATACCTTTTATCTGTTGCTCCTATATGAGGCACGACTTTTTCAAAGGTTACTGAACTTAACAAGGAGTCCTGAATCCTAGTATTTTCAGTCAGCCTACCTATTTCTCTGGTAATCTTGATTTTGTGCTTTAGGCATATGCTGCTGAGGAACCTCCCTCACCCAAATTCTGCACATCCATCATCTTTCCATACTTCAGCCTTCTGTAACTGTTTTGGTCAGCCTTAAAAGACCTCCCCATGCCACTTACCTTAATTCAGCTCTTTCTAGGCTTCTTTAGTTTTATTATGTCTTTCTTGTTACAGGATTTCAGGCTGAAGGAAAAATTTCATTGTTTGAGGACAAAATTAACAACTTTCCTGTATTCTTTTTTTGTGTGGTACTATTTCATGTTATTTTCATGGAATCCTTTATAAGAAGAAATAAAGTTCATAGTAATGCTTATCTTTCACTTTACTAGCAAAAATCTCCCCATCAGTGAAACTTCACATAACAGTTCACTGTATAAAACAGATCACAAAGTGCAAGAGCTGTGGCTGTGGTTCTAAAAGGACTATGCCTCCCCAGTGTGGCCAGTCCTAGCTTCTTCAGCCCACCCCTCAGCAATGCCTCCAGGGGTGCTTCACAGGGATGGACTACAGCAGGGAAATCACTGCAGTTTCTTTAAATATTAAGCTGCCAGTATATACAGCATATCAAAATTTCAAGTAAAATAAACAAATTACTTCACTAGGTATCTTTACTATAGCATCAATGACACAAAATTCATTTTTTTCTGTTTAATCAAATATACACAATATAAAATTTTTCACAAGTCTATTTTTGGAAAACTCCTTTTTTCAAAAACAGTCTAAGACTGGGTGTGGTAGGGCATGCTTGTAATCCCAGCACTTGGGAGGCTGAAAACAGGAGGATCACTGTGAGTCCGATCTGTGTAGTGAGACCTTGTATTAATACATTAAAAAACATTTACATAAAAAAAGCAGTCTAAGAATGGATATATACTATATCCATTTAAACATATGGATTATTAGTGTTGCATAACAAGAGGAATAATTAGTAATTTTTCCCACAACAGCTTTCAATATAGCACAAGATATCAGGCATACATTAGTAGTGAAATGGATCAAAAGTATTCTTTATTGAACATCTGTTCATATATCTGCTGCCTGGATACAGACAAACTTGAAATATTGAGTTTCCATAACATGTCCGTCAGCTGAATTGCATCAGGAATTGCCCATGTATGTTCCGTAGGTGTATTTTCCAGGAACGAGAGTATTCATCTTCTCCATTTGTATATGTAATAGAGCACACATTTAACATTCAAAAAAAATTTTTTAAGCACTCAAAAACAAATCAAATAGCATACTGTAAACAATTTTTACACTTATACAAGTAATCCAGGTTTATACAACTTCTGATTAAACAACATTATAGAGGTAATTATAAACCAACAATCTTTCAAACTATTCAATTCTTGTAAGTATAACTAAACATTTGTCTTAGAAAATTTTAACACTTTTGAAAAATTAATTTCCTCGCAACTAGGCTTTCATCATGGTATCTCTGATCAACAAAAATAATAATTTTTAAAAATAATGAAAAATAAAAAGCCAGTTCTTATCTTGGACAGCACTATCCAGAATTAAGTGTCTATTTTCTTCTCATTGTAACCCCTCACTACAAAAGAGATGACAAGCCTGGGATAGAGCTCAGTGGTGTACATGCCTACCTGACAAGTGCAAGGGAAGGTGGAGGTGAGGGGAGAGACAGAGACAGAGAGTGAGCGAGACAGACACATGTGCTGTTGAGAAGGAAATACAACACTCATGCAGGTCAGGCTCTAAAGAGATCTGAACATTAACATCCTAACTAAAAAGCCACAAGAATAGAGAGGTAATATTGTGCAGGAAATGACCATGAATGGATCAGAAGTAATGACTGGTATGCCTAATTTAAGCTCACTGATGTCCTATTTTAAAAAGTTTGACAACAGATAAATGACAAAAACTCCTAAATTATTTCTCTCAGATGAAGTTATTTCTTAGTATATCACTCTCAAATTATGCACTTCATTCATATTTTCTTCAATAAGATTATTCAGAAGAAGCAATCTTATTCAAACCTAGTCAATTTCTCCTGATAGTTTCACATAAAAAATTACTAAAAATCACATTTTGACAAATTTCCTTTTATCATACAAACATTATAAACTACAGTAAAGAAATTAGATCCTTTCTTATTTTATCTAGCATGGCCTATTATGAAATCTATTCACACTGCCACAGCAATCACAAATCATGAAAACGCATGTCAACTCCACGGTGAACTAGCAGCCACGCTTATTCCACATCGGCACTGCCAGTGGTCCCTGCGTTGTCCTTTCAACAATGACAAACTCATCAGGGTTACCAAATGCCTCATAAAAAACCAACAAATCTTGGATTGCACGCTCCTCAATCTGAAAAATGGGAGGGAAAAAACGGAGATCTGATTTAGTGTTTTACATGCCATGAGTAGATAATGCTTTACACAGATACCACAGAGCAGAATTACACCAATCACCATGGCACCATGGGTCCTGAACTCAATTCCATCCATCCTTATAGTGAGGATAGCTGCATTTGTGTAGGAAGATAGCCACAGCTGTTCCTCACCTGCTGCTGAGATCACAAATGCAAAGTTTTGACCAATGACTTCATGACAGAAGTTCATGAACCAAAGTGTTAATGAACAGAAGCATTTGGGAACCACTATACTCATTCATACCTCACTTTCTCTTGGTAAAGAGAAGTGTTGAGGCCTGTCCTACAATAACCAGATTCCTATTGTGGTGACTGGGATAGAGTTTTAATCTGGTGGGTCATGGGATCTACCTTTTGCATGTCTGGGTGGGTCATGCAACACCCTCAGGTCTATGCCTGGTCCCTCATGACCTCCACTCTGGCATACTTACTCTGCTCTGCTCCACAGCTTCCATGAGCTGTGCAGCCTGGCTCCACCACACCCTCCACATCTCTGCCTTGGAACCAGCAGATCACAGATTGAAACTGAGTATATTAAGCCTCTCTTCCTTTAAGTTGTGGGTGCTGGGTACTGTACATTACTTGACAAATAACAGAAATTGGTATTTGAGATATAGAGTGATTACTATGATTATATATAACCAGGTGGTTCAGAAGCCTTTAAAACTTGTTTGTGGGAAATATTTGGCAAAGCTTGGAGATGCAGGTTAGAGAAGCCCTGTAATGTTGTGAGCGGTGTTTGGTGGACAATATTGGAAGACAAGACAGTTGATAGGAATGCAAACAGTGAAACCCAGGCCCACACAGTTTCACTTAGAAACAAGGTCTCAACTGGCAGTCAGACTGGAAGCCACATATGCTATACTCTGGAGGAAAATGTGTGCAGTGTCCTGAAACTTTGTGGAAGACTGAGATTAAAGGAGCGGATTTATTAATCTGGAGAATGACACTTCAAGATAGTCTCACATTCAGTTTGTAACATGGGTACAGATGGATGCTTTTAGTCAGATTTATAGGGAGAATAACAGGCAGAAGGCAGGGCAAAAAAATGTGAAAAACTTGGATTTAGGCTTAAAAGTTAGGGCCACAGGAGATGTGGCTGTTAAAGACATTAATGCCATTAAAAAGAAACAAAGTACATTATATAGGGATAAGAAAGATACCTAGAGAGTATCTCAGGAATTCCAAAGACCTCACTCACTGAAGGTGTGAGGGTATAAAAGTATCCATCTTCCTTTAGAGAAGAATCCTTGGAACTCTTGCTAGAGAAGGGGCTGCCAGGAATGAATTCCCTGGCACCCATTTCATTATGCTCAACCGTCTACATATTCAGAAGTTGCTGTAGTCATGATTCAATGGGGCCTGATACTGCTCCCACTGACAGTAGATCCTGGCATCTTCCGTACTTTTTTTTTACTGACATGCAGTTTTGGAGTCAGGGATACTTCCACACTGATTTTTAAGCAAGGCTTAGCTGTAGGAATGAAGCCAAGGGTGCAGTAAAGACCCTAGGAAGTTGAAGATGCCAGAAATGTAAAATGTCTGCCCAGGAAAGCTGCAGGCTAGAAGTGCAGTCACCAAAGAGAAGTTGTGTCAGCTGCAACCAGCAAGGCCATGAGGGTAGGGCCAGCCAAGCCCCTAGGAGCACTCAGTTTAGCACTGTATGCATAGGACAGCAGATATGGAGTTGAGTCAATGTTTGCCATTTAGTTGGATTCCATGTTACACTTTTATTTCTTCCTCATTTGGAATGGGGATGTTTACTCTGCATCACTGTATTTTGGGATTATATAAATCATTTTTTAATTTTTATAGTCTGCTTTGAGTCTCCACAGATACTTTTTTTTTTTTTTAAATATGTAGTACAGGGTCTAGAGGGTCCCATTACACAGATCAAACTCCTTAGTGAGCCTCCTGTTTTCAGCCTCCCAAGTGCTGAGATTATAGGCGTGTGCCACCACACCCAGTATCATTCACCATCTCAGTGCATCCCAGGGGTGGGGCTGCCATGGCATGCAAGGGATCAAACCCCAGGCCCTGCACCTGCCTAAACAGGAGCTTTAGAACACTTAGCTCTCTGGCTGGCCCTTCCAAAGAGACTTGAAAAATGCTACAACTGTCGAGACTTTGGGAAAAGTTTCATTTCTAAGACTGACAAGAATAACTGTATTACATTTAGGTCCAATTATGTACTTGCTATTTTATTTATTTGGAGATTAAATGTTATTTAAGGAGATGTGTTTAGGAAGCAAATTGAAAAGGGATAAATGTGGCAGTTAGGGTCAAATCTTGCCTTGGTTTGCTTTGGGATCCTCCTGGGCTGGGGGCTTCTAGGATCCCTGGCGGCCTTGGGACCTGCATTTGGGTCTTACCTTCCTGTGCTGGTACTCTTCCCTGCTCTGCTTTCCAGCCAGTGCAAACTAAGCCATTTACTCTGTCACATCTTCTGCATTGCTATGTCTCCCTTAGAATCAGCAGATTATGACTGAAATCACAAAAAATCTAAACCTCTCCCCATTTAAATCGTGAGTGGTGCATCTTCCACATCTTCAGTGACACAAACACAACACACTCCCTCTTCCTTAAATCTGAATCTTTAAGTAGAAGGAAAAAGAAACTTAAAACTTTTTGGGTGAGGGAGATGGCTCAGTGGAGTAAGTACTTCTTTGGTAAGCAAAATGGCCTGGGTTCAAACCCCAGTTCTGCCAAAAAATAAAATAAATAAATAAATACACTTTTGCATTTATTCATTCCAACAGTTTTATCTCATGATACTTTCTGTCATTGTGCAAGTACTCTAAATCTTGCTTCTGATGATTTAGAATACAAAGCAAAATGAATCCCATGTCACTAAATATTTATTTTCTATAAAACTACTGTTCTATTTTTAAAATGATTCACCTAGAAGCATAAATGTAAATTGTAAAAATCAAAACAACACAAAAAAAACCCAACAAATGATAAAATATAATACAGTAAATATGTGAAAAAAAAATGTTTCACATCTTGCTTCTGAGTTCTTTAGTGCCACTATGGTCTATGTCCAAGCCTGGCTGTCTAGACTCTCAGCCTAGTCTGCAGAATTCTAACTATCCTCAAATAAATTCTTTCTTAAGTTAACCAAAGTTGGTACCTGCTGCTTATAATTTAAGAACTCTTAACTGGTACACAGGCCACAACAGCACTATCAAACTCACTTACTGGCCACTTCTAATATCAAAACTAAAAATATAAGCTCTATCACAATTTATTAGTTTCAAATTAATTAAAATTTAAATTACTGAATGTTCAGTCCAGTTTTATATGCCATTAAATTTTTAATTTAATAGGTAAAGTCACCCGTCCCAAAGCAAACAAATACAATTTTCTTAAGATTTAAAGAAGAAATGTAGTGTTACTCAAATAGTTTTATTATCTACCTGTATCAGAGCCAAGGCTTTTTCTCGACTTCTGATAAGAGCTGCTTCTTGCTGTAGCTCTTCCTCCACAATAGATGCAAAAGTGACTGGAGCTACCACCGAAGCAGTGAATGAAGAGGACAACCAGGGACTATAAAAAGAAAAATGAGCTTCAATCACCATCTCTAGTACTGGCAGTGAAAAATATTTTCCTCTGAAATAAGCAATGCTACATTTTTCACCCCAATCACAACTACATAAGAGGACTTAGAAGCTTTTGTAGAGATTACAAAATGATGAGCTAACGGAAAAAAAGATAGTTATTATTTTACTTGGATCAGTGTCACACAGAAACTTTTTAATTCCAGAAAGCTGGAATGGAGTTGAAGTGCAGAGCAGAGAATTTCAAATAATCCATTCCACTTAGCACCATAGCATCCCAATTTCACAACATTTCTCTTTCAATGCTAAGAGGAACTTAGCTTTAGAGGCCCTAATCAAATCGGTTGACCTTACTTGGGACTGTCTGGAGGTCGTAAATCTGGGATATGGGTACTTTCTGGTCCTGAGGAACCATGACTAGAGCATCTGCAAAACAAATATCAAATTTGGAGATTGAATCTTCTGTAATTGTTAGTATACTCATTAATAGATACAGGCTCCTGCCTCAAGAGACAAACCGATGTGTGCAATCAGACCTACTTTTAAAATTACAACTAAACAAAACAATCTATAGTTCTAATACTAAATTTTAAAATACACAGAAATCAGACACAGTAGTACCTGAGTTCATAAACTTTATTTCTTAATTTGTTGCATGATTGTGGAGAAGATAGATACATCTGTGTCCATCTGGAAAGATGGCCATGGTTATATTCGTCACTCACAGTAAAGAGTTTACAAACAAAAGCATTCGCATTTCAAAGTACTACTGCCAATTACTGAATTCTGTCCATTACTAATATGCTTTAATAAGCTAAAGGTTATGAATAAACAGGAGTACATGACTTGATTTCTAATAATTCATTAGCCAGAAGAGGAAAAACATAGAAACAATATATAACACAGAATTGAGGGTAGTATCTAACAAGATGAATTCTATTGCCTATAAAGATAATAAAAATCATAGTGTTTAAGGCACTCAATAGGACTTCAGGAACAAGAAAGAATTCAGAAGGCAACAATAAAGGAGTACACAGGAGGCAGATGGGAAGCTTTCTAAGAAAAACTGAAAGAAAAAAGAATAGTATAACGACTGGCCAAATTGTGGAATTTAGAGCAAAAGTCCCTACAGATTACTTAAACTAATTGAATGCCTTCTTGCCTCAATGAGCAAAGGACTCCTAGACAAGCAGGAGGCAAGGCCTAAGACACTGAGGGACCTCCCGACTCTCAGACTAAAACATCTAGTCATAATACATGTATGAGTAAACAAATGTTCTGGCCGCCTAAGTATTTCCATGTACATTGTCTCATTCAATCCTTGTGGTACTCTGGAAAATATGTATGTTATTTTCATTATATATAATAGGAAACTAACATTCAAAAGTCTTATAAAACTTGCCTGATTCACAAATTGTGTTAAGTAGCAGAGAACGAATTCAAATCCAGGTTTATTTCTCTTTGTCTAGAATACATTCCATGTCAAATATCATTGTTAGGGATTGGCGCAATATCACCCTTTTTTTCGCAAAGAACTTCAATCATTATTATAAAGCTTCACATACTGTGTCATTATTGCTTATATGTCTATCTTAACTATTATACTAAAATCTCAGAATATTTCATTTATTTTGTTCATCTTTATATCTCAATACCCAGCAGAACACCTGAAACATTTGTTTATTAAAAATTAAGAGAATGACTGGAAGCAGAAAGCCAGTTTCTTTTTAAAACTACAAGTAACCTTTTCTTGAAGTATAAGGTAAAATAAAAACAGTTCCTACTCCCTTTGAATTACTCTTAACTTTTTTTTTCACAGATAGGTACTGAAATACAAAATGAAATTAGCTACAAATTCTAATTTATTTATTTATCTTTAGACAGGTCTCATTATGCAGTTCAGGCTGGCGTTGCGCTCACTTTCGCAACTCCCAGGCTCGTCTCAAACTCTCAGTGACCTTCCTTTCCCAATTTTCCAAGTGCTAGGATTACAAGTGTATACCGCCACACCAGTTCTGGGCCGGGGATGAAACTCAGGCCCTTGTACTTGCCAGGCAGGTGCTGATGTGTTTGAGCCATCACCCCAGCCCCTCTAATTTTTAATGGTACTCTAAAAGCTTGAAATCTGCTGGATGTTAACCTTTAGGAAAAAACAGAAGACAGCTTCAGGCCAGGAGAAAAATGAGAAAACAGAACTAGGGTTGGGGAGATAGCTTGGCAGTCTAATCACCTGCCTGGCATATGCAAGGACCCAGGTTGGATCCCCAGTACCACAACATGCCAGCTCAGTGCTGAGCCAGCCACCAAAACCAGATGTGATGGCCCAGCACCAGGGAGGTTGAGACAGGAGAATTACTACAACTCTGAGCTGGGTGGCAAGGCTTTGTACCAAATAAATAAATCTTTTTAAAAAAAAAGTTAAGTTAGGATGAACTTGTTATGAGATGATCAGAAACTAGACCTGAATATAAATTCTGCATTCTGATGACATTACCTTAGAGAAGCTAAGCAAAAACACCATTGGTTAAGGGACCTAGCAGATCTTACAGGCAGCTGCCTATAGCTATTAGATATATGTTTTGTAGAGTATTAAAGTATTACTATTGAACAAAAACACAGAATGACTCTAGATGCTAAAATATAATCTTGATGTTCTGGGGATGAATTGAAATATTCTGACATATCAAAGAAATGCAAAAATCTTTCACCACAAATCATTACTATTTAGCTGTTAAATAAGCAGCAGCAACTAAAAATCTCTCTGAAAACCTTGTCACTGGCAAATATCTGCACGACTGGCCCCAAAGCCTTATACTGCACAGGCCTTGCTAAGTCACAGTGAACCAAGCAGAACTGTAACACTTCGTAATTCATGAAGCACTTTCATTGTACGCTAGCTGACTCCGAAGCCTTGAGTAAGGGTGCGATGCACTCTCCAGTCCTCATTTCATACATGATAAGGTTCAGAAACTGAACTCTGTTTCATAAACCTATAATCCCAGAACATTGTACACTAGTAATTTTTCATTTAGCGATCTCATTAAATATACATTTAGTCAAAACAACTTGAAGTCTGTTAAAATTTCATCTGAAAGAAAATACATGGAATAAAACTGGGCTGTGACTTAAACAGCAAAAAGCATTCTAAGCTTTCAAACAGTACTATAGTATCACTAGGCTATAGGCACTAATAGCAAAAGAAAAAAAAAAAAAAACAGGCACAGACATATGGGGAGTGGCAGGGGCAACCTGGCTAGACTCTTCCACGGAAGACTCATTCAGACCAGAGTACCACTACTGTCAAGCAGAGCTCAAGAGAGCTAAATTACATAATTCATACAATTTGTTTTTCTTTTAGGTAAAATTTTATGCTACTTTAATTACAAAAACTTATATGTAAGATAGCTCTTCAGTTTCATAAGGAGCTCTTCTTGCTACTTGGATAATTAAAAAAATAAGTGCATTTTCTTGTCCAGAATTATTTAAGTAACACAAAAATGAAAGGAAATAGATAAGTAGCAATGAACAAGTTGAAACTGTATAAATCCTGCTCTCCTACTTTTTTAACATTGCAAAATTCTATTGCCTTTCTTGCCATAGCCTCTAGGGGAAGGGGAAGTCACATTTTCTAAAATTAAAACAAGAATGTTGATTTTCAGAATTCTCTGAGATAAGCCTCTTTCACTCCACCCCCAACACACCAAAGGATCATAAGCATTTTTGTCTTCTGACTTTAAGTCCCAGTTATGCATCCCCTGTTCATATGGCCTTTCTTCTTTTAAAAATCCCACTTGAAGTTCAAAACATGGGACAATGAAAGGGATCAATGAATGAGTGACCTATTTTTCTATTATTCACGACTATAAACATAATAACCACATATTTGTAACTGAATGTAAAAATGTTATTACAACAGTTTAAACCTTTCTTCCTCAGCAAAGTTGTTCTTCATAACTCTAGCCCATTGTTATTTTTCTTTGAACCACTTATCTAGCATGTAATTATATATCACTGAGACCTTTTAATACTGCTATATTGTAACATTTTTCATTCTTTTTGTCATAAAACTTTTAAATGTGTACCTATAAAAATTTGTCAATTATAGGCTGGGGAGATGGCTCAGTGGAATAAGTGCTTCCCTGGCAAGCACAAGGGCCTGAGTTCAATCCCTGGTTCCGCCAAAAAATGTATAAAAAATTAAATAAATAAAATAAATAAATTTGCCAATTACATTTTAAAGCACATTAAAGGATGAGCCTGTGTTTTTTATTTTTACATTATCCAAAAGAAGCCAGTAAAATTTTTTGGTCCTAGCAGGTGTCCTATAATTTAGTGAATGTTTCATCTGTGCTGCTTTATATTTCTTTTTTTTTTTTTTAAAGCTTACTGATTTAAATAATTTCTAGGATGAAATGAAAACTCAAGCTCAAACTATGTTTCCCTTGTCAAAATCATTGTCAACATCAGAGTTATACAAAACATTAACTTTCACTACAAACACACCATAAATAAACGTTTGATCCATATAATTCTTTACTTCAAATGTCAAAACATGAACCTATTATGGCACCCATGTTTCACAATCAGGAATCCTGATGTTATAGCACACTCTAGCGATCAACTATGAAATCACAGATTCTTAATATTTTGTGAGTTCTAAGACAAGTTACATTTCAATATATATTGCTAATATTTAAAGAACAAGATACTACAAAATAAACTCAATTTTCATACTTTTAAATTCACATGTTTAAGTCATGCAATAGAACTCATGTTTCTAATTAGAATTAGAAACAGATATTATTTAAAATAGACCTACAATTTTAATTCATTGACTTATTCAGTCTTTCACCAAATGTTCACTCATTACCCACCATAAGCTAGGAGCCATTCTAAGCCTCGTGATACCATGACTAGCAAAGAGAAACAGCTTTCTTCCTCTCATGGGACAGTGTGTCAAGTACACAAACAAGAAAATACTAGTAGTAGATAATCAGTAAACAAAGAATCACACCAATGGCTATTATAACTTTGGAAGGTAAAATGAGAGACAAGTTGGATTTTTCTAAATTACAGGACCAAATCAACAAAGAGCTCAATTAGTCAAAGGGTAGAAGCAAAGAAAAAGGCCAAGTGCCTTTGAGAATAACGGTCCAAGAAGACCAGGCTACAAAGTCATGCTGCAGGACAGAACTAAAAGGGCTGGCAGGAGCCAGAATCTGTAGGTCTTGAAATCACATGAAGAATTCCAGCTTTGGGGATGGAGAAATGGCTCAGTGGTCTAAGTGCCTGCCTGGCAAGCACAAGAACCAAAGTTTGGTCCCTGATGCTGCACACTGTGCTGGCCCTGGAGCCCCAGAAATGCTGTGCCAGCACAAAACCAAGCACAGTGGTGCACACCTGTAATGCCAGCACTGGGGAGGCTAAGTTGGGAGGATCACTACGAGTCTGTACTGTAAAGCAAGACTCTGTACCAAATAAATAAATAATAAATTAAAAATAAATAGTAAAAAGAATTCTAGCTTTTATCATAAAAGCAGTAAGCTCTACATTTTAGACACAAAAGGCTGGGCCTTAAGATAGTTCACTGTACATACTGAAGACATTGACCACCATGTCCTGGTGATAGACTATTACAGAGGAACACGAAGGACTCAGACTTCCTAGTGCTACTGAGGAAGAAAGATTAGGAAGAATGAGTTATTTTACCTTTTTTTTATGTTTGGTTTCATTTTTGTTTCCTTAAAACACATATGAGGAAAATATTAAGTTTGTTTTTGGGCACAAAGCTGAAGTGGTCCTCAATCACCTTTACCTGCCTAACTGCACTGTGTATGGCTTTTTTCTTCAAAGTCAAAATGAGCTTAGAAAGTAACACTGAATCAGTTATGGACACCAAGACACCTACTACAGCACAACTTAAAGTCACTCACAAAAGACAACTTCCAGAAATGTTCAGAAGGCGCAAAAATGATGGGATAAATGTACTGAAAGTAAGGAAGAATATTCTGAGGAAGGTTAATAGCAATGTGTCTCCTACCACAGTAATTTAAAAATATTATTATAGCTCATACTAAAACTATACATGTCAAAACTGTACTCAGTGTGTATCTGTGATCCTATCATGTACCAGGCATGGTAGTAGATTCCTATAATCCCAGCCTATGAGAGGCTGAGGCAGGAGGACTCCCCTTGAATTTGAGGCTTGCCTCAGCTACAAAGTAAGTTCAAAGCTAGCCTTAACTGCATAGTAAAATCCTGTCTCAAAAAATAAAAATTGAATGGGCTGGCAAGTTAGCTCAGCAGACTGTGCATTTGCTTTGGCAAGCACAGGGACCAGGCTTCAATTCCCGGTCCCACAAGCAGTGCCAGCCCTGCCCCCAGGGCACGCTGACCCAGTGAAAGAGTCCGGGTATGGTGGCACATGCCTGTAATCCCAGTGCTAGGGAGGCTGAAAACAAAGATATCTATGAGTCCACTCTGTGTAGTGAGGCTCTGTACCAAATACGTAAAATGAAATAAAAAAATGCAGGCCCATTTTAAACAAAAAAATACACTTTTGACTTACAAATTGATATGTAAAAAGAAGTGGATATTTTTTATATGTTGAGTTTCAATTATGATTATTATTTTAAAATAGCATTACACTGCTACAAGTATTTGAAGGAGGAAACTAGATGACTTCTACCAATTCTTTCTGATCTATATTTTTCTGCCTTATAAGAAAATGGCTCAAGAACCTTGCTTCTAAATGCACTTACACCTGTAATTATGGAAGCCAGTCACAATATCAGCAATAAAAACGTCTAAACATCTAATCAGTAGTTTCCAAACAATAGTGTTACAAGTCAGTTCCTCTGAGCTACAAGAAGAAAGGCACCTAGACTGGGGTAAATCCATTATGGTTACAAGTCCTCTCCTTGCTTCAATCAGAGTGATCTGCTTGATACCTTGGAATGGGATGTAAGATTCATTTTAGAAGAGGAAGGAGAAAGTTTTTACAACCAGCAAAATAAAGGTTTTGTTATTACATAAAACAATCTGGTAACAATCAACACCATTTATTGCACTTTTTGTTTTTTCAAATCACTCGAAGTACTAGCATATTTAGGAGATGTTACAGTAACGAACAAGAAACTTGTTCATTTATCCAAATTTTTTCAAATATTTTCCTTTTTTCTAATACTGGCCTTCTAAAACCTTGAGGATTTTTCCTTTTAACTATGATTAAGAATTTACATATGACGTTAGGGAAGTAATTTTTATTAAAATATTGTTTACAATTATAGATAGACTTTTACATAGGTTTTTAAAATATGAAATATATTTTAAAAAGGTACTGTACTTTAAAAAGCACAAGTAGCTACAATGAAACAAACGATAAACACCCAAAACTATGATAACATATGGCGGACTATACACCCACCACCAATGAGCCTCAGAGTAATTTTGCAAAATTAAAAAAAAAATTCTATAAAAGGATACATGTTGTATGGTTCCATTTATACACAATACTAAGATATACAAGCTAACTGATACTGAAAAAAGTAAAATGGTAACTGACTGGGGGAAGGAGAATAAACATTCTTGGTAACAATTATGTCATCTTGAAGATGATATGGATTTCACAGGTGCATATACACAAATTACAAATTATATAGTTTAGATACATGCACCAACTGTAAGTCAAGTATTTCATGGAGAGAAAGAATAGCCATGCCATAACTTTAAATCTGAATGCAAAACAATGTGCAGAAGCCAGCCAGCCTCTTTGCTGGGCCCAGAGGTTCACACTTGTGATCTGAGCTGAGTCCAGCAACTGAGGTAGGATGATCACAAGTCTGAGAGAGGCCTGATCCAACAAACTCTGTCTAAGAAAATAAAATACGGTGGGAGTGTGCTTCAGTGATCCCTAAGTTCATTCTCCATTACTGAACAAATAAAAACTGCTCCACAAAATGTTTAAAACCATTTCACAGCACAAAGCTACCATAAAATACTTAAGTATGACATATATTAAAGTTTTTGGGTTTTTTACCTTATAACTTTTGGAGCCTGAGAATTTTCAGTTCTTTTAAAGCAAGGTTTTTGGACATGATCTCCTACATTATGGTTAATGACAGATTTTCTGTCTTCTACAGAGAAATCCTGGAATGACTTGGATGAAAATGAATGCAGAGATGTCCTATAAAAGAAAGCAAAGGCCATGTTAAAACATCCACTTTGTAAAGGGCTGTGTTGAAGGTTAAAAGTAGACAACAGAACATAAGCCAAAAATGTTACAGTTATATAATTATAGTTTTCAATGTGATACTGCATTATTGCCATCTGTGGGAAACCAACCGAAACTATACAATGAGAAAGAAGAGACACTGGATACCAGCTCAGCAGATAAACCTGGATGCTGAAATTAGCAACGACACTGAAATAGCTTTTGCAACCATGCCTCAAACGACAGCTACAAAACCACGTGCAGGATGACTTAACAAACAGGTGAACTAGGCAGAGGAAAGGAAACATCAATAACAAAAGAACAAAATGGAACTTCAAGAACTGTAATACAATAAAAACATAATTCTCTAGGATGGATTGGCAGACTTATAAGAGTGAATATACTTGGGAAAAATTTGAATCAGAAGAACAGGGAAAATAAATGAATGAAAAATTTGAATCAGCAGATTTACGGAACCTTTTAAGGTCCAGCCTATATAACTGTATGGAGTACCAAAACCAGAGGAGGGATACAACAGACAAAATACTTAAATAACTGCTCAAGATATAAACTTAAAAATATGAGAATTTCAGCAAAAACCCAAAAAGATAAATGCAAAGAAAAATAGGCACAAGATAGGCACAACTACTTGAAGCTAAAGATAAAATCTTGAAAGTAGCCAAACAACGCAATAAAAAATAGATATGGTGCTTCAGAAAAAATGGAGGCTAGAATACTGAAGAGACATCTTTAATATAATGACAGCAGAAAAATCGTCAATCCAACTGCCAGCTAGATGGTGTGCTTAGAAGAGGCTCCTCCTTGAGGCAAACCCTGAATGGACGGCCTGTGGCTGCAGCAGCACTGACAGAAACCTTCAGCCAGAAACACATAACAAAGACCTCCTCCAGAGGAACAGTGAGATGACAAATGCTGGTTGTTTTAAGGTGCTCTGGGGATCATTGATAATGGTATTACAAAAATTAAAGAATAAGGAAATACTATAAACAACTTGATGCAAATAAATTTGACAAATTACATATGGACAAACATCTTAAACAAATTAAAAGAATAAATTCTACATAGTTACACTACTTAAAAATTGCATTAGCCTCAGTAGTTTTTAAACTAGAGAGCTGATAAACTGACACATCATTTAAAAAAAAAACCCTCAAGTTGGAAAAAGACGAGACAAATGAAGCATCAGCAACGTAGTGTGATACTCGCATGAGAACAGTGCTCAGATACACTGCCGAGTTGTTTTACTTTCAAAGGCTGAATTGCCAAAGCATTTCAGTAAGTGGTGTAACTGCAACTGGAAGGCCTTATAAAATATAAAACCCGAGGTCTGTCCCACCTATGCTCCAAAATTAATCAGATGAATCAATATATGATCTAGAAAATAACTAGACACTCTCATGAGTTGGTATGCAGAAGTTTTTAGAGGACATGGATAGCAATAATCATCAAATAAAGATTTGTAAGTTAGACCTAACCAAAATTTAATTTTCTTTTGCTCAAAAGATATCATAAAGAAAATAAAATATAAAACTCACATTAGATAGTCTTGTATTGACCATATAAAATAACTCCTCAAACTCAATATAAAACACAAATATGGGTAGCAAGAGATGTCTGTGTAGAGGCAGCGGTGCATATGAGAAGCTGTAGATGTGCTCCAGAAGAACATAAGCACTACACCAAAATTGGGGTAGCTAAGAGTACAGGCTACAGGAAGGCGAACACTGAGAGAAATGCACCAGACTTCTAGTATGAGAGGTGGTTTAGAAAAGACAGACAGACCATGCTTGAGCCCCAAGACTGGCACATAGACCACCTTGGGAGAGAATCTAATGCCATGAGGAAGAAAGTCTACACTTCAGCAGAGGCCAGGCTGTTGGAAATGACTTTCACCCTTCCTACCTTCCATACTGAGAAAAAGGAGCACAAGAATGAGATGCCTGCAGACCTGGGCACTAGAGACTGAGAAGCCTGGAGTAGGATCTGAGAAAACTCTCAGGGGCCCTGAGGAAGGTGAAGAACAAGCACACAATCCTGATGGAATGGGAAGTTTAAGCACAGAGAAAGCCACGGCTAATGGGGTTACTGAGGAACAAGGGAACTTGGAGACAAATGAACAGCCTGGCCCTGGACAAGAACTCGCTCACTCCTGTCCCACTGACCAGGGCAGCCATGCCTGCGGGACATCGTGCTCACCGCCCACTACCTGCCTGCAGGTGCCTAGACAGGCACTCTTGCCCCTTAGCCGGAAGCTGCTGAGCTGCGTGGGCTCTGTAGCACCACTAAGTCCACAGGCTGAAAAGTGCTGTTTTGTGAGGAGCCTGAAAGTGGTGCCACAGCCAGGTGTCCTTCAGCATGGTTACTAGAAACCTCACAGAGGGGAACAGAGGCATCTGCAAGCCTTGTCACACAGGAAGAAGGACCTGTGCAGAACAGGCAGAAAACTAGGTGCCAAGCAAATCACCCTGCATGCAACAATCTGAGTGATTTGGACCTTAGCACAACGACTGACAAAGGCCTCCAGTTAGCCACACCCAGAGCAAGGTTTGCAGCAAGGAAGCAGGATAAGGCTCACCAAGCTTTCTCGAGCACAGGCAGGCAACTGAAGGAAACATGGCACAGGACCAGCCTGGAGTTGTGCCCACAGAAGCAGCAGTAGGACCACAGCATCATGCAAGGAAGGTCAGGGTACAAGACACAGTGCACCCAGAAATCCATCCAGACAGAGGAAAGCAAGAGTTCACTGGCTGAACTCACACTATAATGTAATACTGGGGACAATTTATGTGTTTGTCACTGGGTTTCTTGGTGGGAGAGACTGTTGCCTTTTTACCCCTCTCCCCCCACCCCATCACTGCCCTCTTCTCTCTTCCTCCTTTCATCTAGCCTATCTACAGGGTGTATCAGTAGCTCCATGAAGGAGTAAAGCAGAGCTGTGAGTAATGCCTTCCATGGGCAAGCTGGGCCCAGAGGGTCCAAATACTGGGTTCTGACTTTTCTGCAGCCTCCCTCAATCTAGTCAGTCCTTTCCCTCTGCAGCCCTCCGTCAAACTTGCTCTCCACAAGCCCAGTCCTCTAGCTATAAAAATAAGGTCAGCAGAGTTCCTTAATTTCTCTCATTTGTTATTTTGCCTTTTTTTAAAATTTGATACAGGATCTCACTACACAGTTCAGACTCATAGTGATCCTCCTATCTCAACCTTCCAGCTCTGGGATTACAGGAGTGCACCACCACGCACAGCCACAGATATGCAGTACCAGGGATCAAACCTGGGTCCTTGTGCTTACCAGACTGCTGAGCTACCTCCCCAGCCCTTCACTTTCTTGTTTTATCATCCTCCTTTCCTTTTCTCTTTTTTCCTCCTCCCACTAACCCATCCTAGAGTACTTGCAAATAGTAGTATGTTACAGACTTACTATTTATGGATGATTGGTAAAAGGCCCTAATACATGTTTTACTATACATGGGATAAGATGCCAGATGCCACATAACTCTGAACTCACAGAACTTCACTGCCTTTAACAGAAGGCAGATTAGTTTAAAGGCATTACTAAAACAAAAAAGCACGAGTGAGCTGCTTGTAGTTCACAAAGTCAACTGGCAACATATCTGAAAATCCACACCTAGTGATGAGAATCAGTCCCAGCCACCACCTCCTAACCCTGTCCAGCCCCCAGAACACCGGCAATCAAATGTGTACGTTAAAGTCTGCTTTAGAGAAAAAACTGACATCCCTTGGACACTAAGGAGAAAAGGTATAAAAGAGGTAACTGATATATGCAGACTCTCCTACAGTTGTTTCAGTTCTCCATAGGTCAGGTCACATCTGTTCCATACAGGCATGCTGTGTTTTTCAACTTCAACTAATATGCCAATAAAACGAAACACAAAAATGAAGGGGAGAAATATCAATGAAACCAGAATGTAACTGGAATCACACAGTAGTTTCTGTTCAGCTTCTTTTCTCAGTATTAGATTGCCTAGCTCCATCCATATCAGTAATTATAATACACTGTTTTTCATCATCAGGTATTCTTCTGTTGCTAAAAAACTCAGGGTTGGGGACATAGCTCAGCAGTCCACGTGCCTGCTTAGCAAGCACAAAGACCTGGGTCTGATCTCTGGCACCTCATCCGTGCCAGCCCCGGAAACCCAGATGCACTGTGCTGACCACCAAAACTGGGTGTGGTGACACACATCTATAGTTCGAGCACTAGGTTGTTTTTGTTCTTGTTGCTTTTTTTGGATGTGTGGTATAAGAGATCAAAGTCTAGACCTTGCACTTGAGAGACAGTGCTTATGCCACTGAGCTACCTCCCCAGCCTGAACTGATCTGATTATCTGCAGTTTTATTTATTTATTTATTTTTAGGGAGGCTGAGACAGGAGGACCACTGAGTGTGAGCTGTGTAGCAAGATCCTGTACCAAGGGCCGGCGGTATAGCTCAGCAGACTAAGCGCTTGCTTAGGTAAGCATAGTACCAGGGTTCAATCCCTGGTTCCACATGCTGTGCTGGCCCCACCTTCAGGTGTGCTGAGCCAGTGATGCAATCCGAACATGGTGGCGTGCACCTGTAATACCAGCACATGGAGGCAAAAAGCAGGAGGATCATTATGAATGTGAGACCCTGCACCCAAAGAAAAAAGATCCTGTACCAGATAAATAAATAAAAGATTAAAAACACAAAACAAAGCAGCTCATCCATTTAGATGTTTAGGCTGTTTCTACTTTTAGTTAATAGGAATAACGATAATATGAACATTGTTACACATGTTGTCTGGTATACATGTGCATGTATTTCTGTTCGGTAGATACTAAATAGTGACTTATGTAGTACAAGGATCTTCAACAGAACACTAAATAGAACACTGCAAAATACCACCACCAGCAAATAAGGAAGTTCTTGGCAATTAATGATATTCGTGGTTGAAAAGTCTAGTAAATATTCAAGAATGCAGAATAGGAAGTTATATATGCAGACAACAGAATAGAAAAATACAGAAATTCAGGAGGACCAGTATCTGAGTAACGCAAACTCCAAGACAGTGAGAAAAAAAAGTACTGCATCAAAGAAATGGTGCATGAGATTTTCCTACAACTTAAGGACCTGCTCTTTCCAATTAAAGGAGCCGAAGTACTCAGTATAACATGTTTAAAAAGACCCCTATCAAAGTACAATGTTGTGAAATTTCAACATACCAGGGAGAAAAAAAAAGCTTACAAGGGAAAGGTAGGAGGTAGAAGAAGGAAAACAGAAAGTAACATATAAAGAATTGTAACTCAAATGGCACTAGACTTCCCAAAAGCAACAAAAGAAAAAACTATAGACTATAGTTCAGCAGTGTAGCACCAGCCCAGCAAGCACAAGGTCATGATTCCCAGAACAAGAAAAAGGAACAGATTCTCCACTGACTTTCAATTTAGAATCCTATTCTAATCTAACCATCACGCTAAGAATAAACAATTCCATGGATCTAAGAACCCCAAAATATACGCACTATATATATTTGCATTAGAAAACTACGGAAGTTTTACTTCACATTGAAACAAAGACTAATAAACTTGAGGTATGTGTAGGAAACAAGATTGAATTTTGGAGGGAAGCAAAGGAAATTTCCAGTGTAAGTAAGGAATATCTGAAGATGACAAGTATTAGGAGGCCTAAAAAGACCTAGTTCACACCAAAGAGCATAGTTATAATGATGCTTCCAGAAAAACAAATAAAACTTACTTTGTTTTCTTTTTTCAAAATAAACTGAATGATGCCATAGCTAAACTCACATTACTAAGGTCAAAGTTTCTTAAAATGGTTAGTTAATTCTCTGAAAGTGTATTATACTATATAATGTGTTATATAATATAGTATAATATATATCCTGGCAGTTCCTACATGAACTTCTTTTCCTTTTGGTCTTTTCTATATTTTAGTTTAGAGAAAGTAAAATTCAGCAATCAAACACCAAATACTGCAAAATCAATGAGCATATCTGTCCTCAGGGCCTACCAGAAGCTGGCAGAGCAGCTGGAATGCAAAAGGAGCTTAATGACTTCTGACAAATTTAAAACTACTGCTAAGCCAGACATATGTAATGAGATAAGCACAAGGAAGGATGGCTGAGAGGCAAAGAACTTATTTTACACAATCCAACTTTGGTTATCTGGCCTCTGTGATAGTTATTACTACTAACATTGGTACTATGGGTAAATTATGATGAAGAAAACTTTTATGCTACAATGCTAAGTAAATAGCACACTTTTAGAAAAGTGACAATAACCTTTGGCTATAAACATGTAAAGGTATTTACAAGGTACACACTGTGACAAATGAAGATGCTAAAAGGAGTATCAATTTTCGTGTTTAGGAAGTTTGCTTAGGGTATATTTTACTTATTAAGAACTATAAAAGGAAAGTCGTCTAAATCATTTTAACAAGAAAAACTAAATAAAATACTAAGAAATTGGATCCACATACAAAATATGTAGACATATGAAAATTATGACATACATGTGAATATATCCAAAATGGAAACCAAAACACAGAAAAACTGAAGTTTTACTTTTTCAGGTTCCAATGTTTAACCTAAAAGCAAAAGGGAATGAAATATTTGAAAAGAGGCCAGAAACACCGGCAGGGAAAAATCTCAGAAGCCACTTACAAGCTAATGCACAGATACAAGCTAATTTTAATAAAAATAAGAACGTACCAGGCCTTTACTGGTTTGGGAGCTTTTGAAAAAGTAGTCACAGCTGTTTCCATGCAACTTGTTCCTAGACTGTGTTCTCTGGTGGTCAACGCAATCATTTTTCTTTGCTTCTGAGAAAGTTTAACCCCATGAGATATCATTTTGCTAAAAAATTGAATTAAACCAATTAGTTTCACTGCTTCTGACAAAGTCTAATTTTATAAAAAATCATTTTGCTACATCAATGAACATTTATTTATCTTAATGCAGATTCCACATAATGTACTCCATTCATTTGGTATGACTTTACTATTATTGGACCAAAGTGTTTACAAGTTTCAACACTGACAACAATTTACAGTATTCATGGTCAAGTAATAGCTATCTATATATGCACCCTCCTACACACACTTTCCAAGGAGAACTGATAAACCTTATGTTCTCAGCATTTCTACAGAAACAGACTGCAATGAAATGTTCAAGTTCCTAGCAGATAATACTGAATTTTACAAGTCTAAAAGCTCAACTCAATCTTTAGCATAGATTTAAGACATATTACAAAAGCCAAGTTGTATCAAAGAAAGATTATTATATAAGATGTAGGCCAGATCTAGTAGGTCTAATTTTTTGTATTATGTTCATATACAACATAATTTAGTCTTTTGTGCTTTTTTAAAACCAACCCAGAATTTGACTTTGGTGTAGCTCCACATTTCTGTCTGTTTTCTTCTATTTCCATGATGGTTCTGAGATCCACTACAGGAGGGCTGACAGGACTAAACAATATAAAACAGGTTATTTAAAATATGAAAAACACTCCTTTACCTAAAAAGCTCAACCCCAAATTTCATTGAAATTTAAATTACATTTAATTAGGAAAGATTAAATAACTAATAGTTATTAATAGTGAGAGTATAACTTCTTTTGTTAGCTTTGGTCAAGTCCAAAAGGATATTTGTTGTTTCTTTGGTTGGGTATTTTTGTTGGGTACTGGGAATACATTTAGGACCTTGGGCTTACCAGGCAGGTGCTGTACCAATGAGCTACATCCTCAGCAAAAACGATATTTTGAACAAAACCTACTTTTATATACAAATAATAAAGATGCATTTAAACTCATAAAGGTAAATGATACGTCTGAAATTCTATTAAAGAAAAAAAATTAAAATGTAAATATGGTGCTAGAACTCACTAAAGAGTTGCTTCATTGCTTGGGATCAATGAAGCTTGAAAATTTCTATTTTTTATTAAAAAAAATCCTCACTTATGTCTAGCATTAACAGAGAGGTATTTACTAGAAAGTGTTAAGGATATCAATCCTGGAGATCTACCAGAAGGAACTGTATCATTAAGAAAAAAAGAACTGCAATTTTTCAGAAATAGTTCGATTTAAATAAAATCTTTAATATAGCTAAAAATGAATATATACATTTTATTTTGCTTTTGTTTTGTTTTTTATCTTTTTATGTGTTTGGTACAGTCTCATGACGCAGCTCAGACTTGTAGTGATCCACCTGCCTCAGCCTCCCCAGTGCTAGGGTTGCATGTGTATGCCACCATGCCCAGACTTTGTGGCTGGCTCAGCACGCCAGGGGGGCAGGGCCGGCATGGCATATGGTGCCAAGGATTGAACCCGGGTGCCTGAACTTGCAGAAGTAGGCACTTAATCTGCTGAGCTATCTCACTGGCCCAATATATACATTTTAAAGGGTAGTCAGTTTCTTGTTAAATAAGAAATTCTATTTACAGTCCCCTCAGCAAGTTCTTCAGATGTCCAGAGATACATCTGTACATATATTAAGAATGTTGTCAGCTTTTCTACAGAAACAGACTGCAATGAAATGTTCAAGTTCCTCGCAGATAATACTGAATTTCACAAGAGTCAGTCTAAAAGCTCAACTCAACCTTTAGCACAGATTTAAGACATATTACAAAAGCCAAGTTATATCGAAGAAATATATACATTTTATTTTGTTTTTGTTTTGTTTATCTTTTTATGTGTTTGGTACAGAGTCTCACGACCCAGGTCAGACTTGTATGGTCTTCCTGCCTCAGCCTCACCAGTGCTAGGGTTGCAGCTGAGGTAGAAGTACTCTGAGGTTATTTAAAATGTGAGCAACTCCCATCTCAGAAGAGCTACGTTTGTATGAACACCCTGAGTTTAATCTTTAGTATCTCAGGAGAAAAAAAAAATAAAAAAAAGATGACACACAATTTCAAAAAGCTCTATGAAAGAACCCAAACTGAATTCTAATTAAATCTACTCCTCCATATTTTCTTCTCAGTAAAATAATGTGTGCAGTATATAGCACGTTCAAAGATGGGGATAACCCTAAAAGAATAACCTGAGGGAAGTAACTGTGAGCAGCATTATTTTCAGAGCTTTTAGCCTCATAACATAAAGCCTATTGAATAAGAAAATGGTTTTCCCAGTTTTGGGCATGGTGGTGTACACCTGTAACCCCAGCACTCAAGAGACTCAGGCAGGAGGATTGCTGTGAATTTGAGGCCAGCCTGGGCAAAGTGAGCTCTCAGCCTGAACTGCATAGGGAAACCCTGTTGCAAAAAGACAAGAAAGAAAGAAAGAAGAGAAAGAAGGGAAGGGAAGGGA
>PVKA01008402.1:0-73195 GCA_004027165.1 Ctenomys sociabilis
CGTCTCTCGTGCTGCTCACCTGGCTCCATTCTCTTGCCTTCGCCCGGTCACATCTGCTTTGACTCCGGGTGTTACCATGTATGGCCCACCTGGTTTATTTCTCTTTCTTTCTTTCTTTCTTTCTTTCTTTCTTTCTTTCTTTCTTTCTTTCTTTCTTTCTTTCGTTCTTTCGTTCTTTCGTTCTTTCGTTCTTTCTTTCTTTTTTCTAATTTTTTTTTTTTTTAATGCATTTAGTACAGGGCCTACAGGGTCTCAATCCAGAAATCACATTTGCAGTGACTCTCCTGTTTCAGCCTCCCAAATGCTAGTATTATAGGCGAACACCACCACACCCAGTCTCAATCACTCTCAGAGTGCCTCAGGGCTGGGTTGGCACAGGACACAGTCCTTGCAGCTACCTAAACAGGCGCTTTAATCGGCTGAGCTATCTTGCTGACCCTCACCTGGTTTCTTCTAACTGCCCTTTCTTATTCCCCCCACTTCTCCTCAGCAGTAATTAAAATAATTTTAGAGTTTCCTTTCTAAAAGACTGGTAGAAGCACATTATTTTCAAAGCCTCTGTTATCCATATTTATGAAATAATCAAAACCTAAACTCCTTATTACAGTAATGTTTTAGAAAGTCCTCATGATCTAAGCTTTCCCCATCTGCTATCTGCGCTGTATGTTCGTGAAAAGCCCTATGACGGCCAAGCCATCTATGGTCTGTAACACATGTGAGCCTTTCGCAGAGCCAGTGCCTTTCTACACAATGCTTTTCCCCATGTAGTTCTTCTTCCAACTCCAATTCATCCCCTAAAACCCTGTTCAAGGGGCCATTTAATAAATTCAGCCTGTCCCAAGCAGCAGTCTTTGCTAAGTATTCTACAAGACCACCATGCTTTTCTCGTATATCTGATTTAGCACTTATACTGTTGTATTTTAGTTGTTGATTTTTTTTATCTGTTTTTGGCTTTATACCTTGCATTAAATAAGCACTATTTTTGGTCATACTCTATATCAATAGATAATGAGCTCCAAGAGGGCATTAAAATTCTTTTAGTATTTCTATATGCCAAGTGTTAGGCACCTCACAGGGCCTAACATTCAGTAGGAAATTGATAGATTTTTCAAAAAGCAGAGGAAAGGGAGGCAAAAATAAAACGTTGATTTAATAATAAACAGTGTAATGAAAAGTGAGAAATAAACACGTTAAAATTCTCAAAGCATGATAATCTTGTATAGCATAGATACATTCTTAGAAATAGCAGGTACCCAAAATCAAAGAATGAAAGGATTCCATTTTCAAGTAAACAGAATAAATATCTTTCAGCCTCTTCCTATTTTCAAAACAACAAAAAGCATGAAGGAAAAAAAAAGTAAATGCTTATATCCAAGGCATAGCTTAGTGGCTGCCTGGCAAGTGTGAGGTCCGGAGTTCAATTCCCATTCCTAAATAAATAAACAAACTCTAACACACATTGGATTAGTTTTCTAGGACTTTCATAACAAAGTCCCACAAATCTGTTTGGACTAAAACAATAGCAATGTATTCTGTTGTGGCTCAAGGGGCCACAAGCCTAACACAAGTGTCTCAGTAGCTTTCCATTACTGGAGGACAAATCCCACACTCACCACTGGCCAGAAGTGGTTTGTTTTGGCTCACAGTTCAGTGCGGAGTTACCTAGTTCCCAGGAAGAAATGACACACTAGAAGGGCATGGAAGGGGCATTGTGAAGGGGCATGGCAGGCAGGAGCTCTGCTCAAGTCACCACAGCCAAGAAACACACATAAGAGGGGCAGGGAGGTGCCACCTCACCTTCACGGGCCACACCCATCCCCAGGGGCCAGCCCTTATGGCCAGGTGTCCTCTCCTTGCAGCACATTCAGCTCTGAATTCTTCAGTGAGCCAGTCCAGTAGTGAGGGTACTGCCACATGACCCAATCACCTGCCCAAGGCCCAGCTCTGAACACATGAGGCTTTGAGGGTACATTCTAGAGCTAAGTCATAATATGTGTTAGTGGGTGAAGAAAGCTTTCAGCAGGACCATGCTGTCCCTGGAGAGTCCATGGGAGAATCCATTCCTTGCTTCTCCTAGTGTCTGGTGGGCCCTGCACTCTTGGCATTTGCTAACCTCTGGCCTTACCACTCCATTTCTCCCTCCGTGTTCACATCGCCTGCTCCTCTGCGTGTGTCAGATCTCCCTTCACCACTGAGAGATCCAGGCATTGTCTGAGGCAACATACGGTCTGAAGTTGGAAACAAAGCACACCATTTTTAAAAAAGAGAAACAAGCAGGAAATAAGGGTTAGGGTTTGGAGATAGCTCAGCACCATGAGTGCTTGCCTGGCAAGCGCAGCATCCTGAGTTTGAGCCCCAGCACAAAATAAATAAATAAATAAATATTATTAAGGCTATAGTTGAGGAAATTTCTCATAATCGGAAACCCAAGTCTCAAGATTGCTGCGCACAGTCACGTGCTTAGCCACGTGTGATAAAGAAAGACCCACGCAAAGATGCCCTCCAATAAAATCCATTGCATGGGATGCACAAAAGCTAGTAAGAGTTAATAAGGAGCAAAGTCCATAATGCATAAAAGGTCAGACTCAAAATGATATCGACCTACTGAACAACATGGGGAGCTAGAAGTTAATGGGCAAACAAAACTCTTAAAATTCTAAATTAATATCATATTGCTCATACATGAATACATTGTAAGGAAAAATATATTTAAGTTGATTTATACATTACACAAAGTTCATATGTTTTTGAACACTGCTTGTTACCATACTCATGTGTACAAAATATGTTTTTATTTATCAAAAATAAATAAGTAAAATAGAATTATGTTCAATTTATACCCAGGCAAAGATTCAAACAAACATGAGAATGGAATAAATCCTGACATGTAAACTGATATCTCTATTATCCATGGAGATATTCTCCAAGTGTTACTAGAACATGAACTCCAATGAACACAGACAGTTACAAAAGTAAAAGTAGACTGTAACATCTGGAAGAACAGATTACAGCGTCATAAAATAGAAAAATCAATTCCTAGAAAGTCAGTCAAAACACACTACATGACACCTTCTGACACAATGCCTTTGAGTGCAGTCAGACAAGCTGAAAGTAAGAGGACATGGGGTACCAAGAGCTGTCAAAAGGGAAGCAAGAATGGAACAAAGATGTTTTGCTAGATTGTCAGGCTAGCTTGTCTGAGCAACAATCAATATAATGTTATAATGTGACAGAGAGAGAAAGAACACAGAAGGAGGGGGAAGGTAACATGGAGGTGGAGGTAGGGAGGAGGAAAGACAGAAAAATGGAAAAACAGAAGGTAGGAAGGAAGCAAAGGAAGGAGAGATGGGCAGGAAAGAAGGGAGAGAGAGAAAGAGGACAAGGGAAAGAGGGAGAAACCAGGAAATAATTGAAAGAAAAGCAGATGGAAGGAAGAGGTAGAGGAACAAAAGGAGATAGTAAGGAAGGAATTTACTAAAAATGAGAAAAATACATGAAAATCCTGTAATTGACAGAGAGTTAGGGCAGTCACCTGCAGGCACAGAGCAGGGGGTTCAATCCTGAGGCTTGCTGTGCAGGCCCCTCCCCCAGGGCAGGCAATTTGATACTGGGCATGGTGGCACAAACCTGTAATCCCAGATCTTGGGAGGTTGTAAACAGGAAGATTGCTATGAGTAAAACCTAGTACTGAGACCCTGAACATCCTGCATACCCTTTCCTAAAATACAATAAAAAAAAAAAAAGGAAAGAGAAAAGAAAGAAAGACAAAAGGAAAAGACAGTTAAAGCCGGTGAGATAGCTTAGTGGACTAAGAGCCTGTTTAGACAAACGCAGGGACTGAAGCTCAGTTCTTGGCCCCACATCCCATGCCAGCCCTGCTGACCTGGCCACCGAGTCTAGGCGTGGTGGCCCAAGCTCTGGAGAGACTGCGTAATCCCAGCTCTGGAGAGACTGCGAACAGGAGGGTCACTATTAGTCTGAGCTGTGTCATGAGACTCTGTATCAAATACATAAATTTTAAAAAACAGAAAGGTAAAACTTTAAAATAGTGTAATGCAATCATGTTATCAATCATGTTGAATAGTAAAATTTTTTGAGTATTCTTAGCTAAAATCCCAGATATATACAAATATATACATATAGATATTTTTTTAATATCTATATGGTGCTACAAGTATGTTGAAAGAATAAAGATTTTGGAGATTTTAAGATTTCAATCATTATAGCAATAAAGTCATTAAATTCTTATGTGAAGAATCCTAGGCAGATTTATCAACGTTATTCACAAAAATAAAATTGAAAATGGCTCTCTTCCTGTACTGTGTCAAAAGTCTGTCCCTTTCATTATTAGCCTTGAAAACTACAATTGCTAATATATGTGTATTTATTTAGTGAAAACAAGTTACTTTTTTAAAATTTACTTCAGTAAATTTACTTCAGATATTCTTTTTCCCTTTGTTAGGAATCATAATGAATCAAGTAGCCACCCACCCTCCTTGTTTTTTTTCTTTACCTTTCCACAAAAATGGGTTACACCACTGCTATAACTTTATTACTCAATTAATGTGTCACTATGTTAACTCATGAATATAGGCCTTAGTAAAACATTCTGCTTTTCACAAAGAATTAAAATTCATCTAATGTTTAGAAACAAATTGCATGTATAATGTGATAGAAAGTATAATTTCCTAAGAAACGGGTAGGTCAAACTTGATGAAGAAGTTTCTTTTATAAAGGTAACATGTGCTTCAAGTCAGCTGTGTTATTTTTTCCTGATTTCCAGAGTATTAAATTATCTCTAAGCGACACCACTGCTGGCAACTGCTATTTAGTCCCATCTTCCTGTCACCATGAGTCAGTAAAGAAAACTGCTAGAGAGAAGAGATGTTGATTTGTACATCCAGTATTTTACTTATTCAAAAATTTCCTGTATATTAATGCTGCTTTTATCAACTTCCTAAAGGTAAAGTCTTATCTATCCTCTTTAGCTTTCAAACAAATTTAATTCAAAATAATTTTCTTCATCATATAATGGCCCTTTAAAAATAATATTTCCGCCAAATACAGAAAGAACAAAGTACAAAGGGAATTCACACAAAAGGATTAAAGCCTCCGTTATTATTTCTGGAAAGAACCCCGATCTCATGCTTTTCCTTCTGCCGTTCTTAGAGAAAGGACATTATCCTCCACAGGTCAACACAAGTCCCACTAATTTCCTCAGGAATAAGGGTCAGGCAGCAAGAAGGATCCTTGGGAAAATGACCCCAACTGACCAAAGGGGCCTCTCCTCAGTAAGACATCAGGAAGCACAACTGTTTCCATTGACGCTGATGTAATGAAAACAAAATACTCTAGAACTATGTGATTTCTGAATCACAGTTTGTAAAAATATCACACACGCTGGGCTCTGACCACCCAAGAGGAATCAAAGTCCCTGTATCTTTCCACAAGCATCTTGGTAGGACTGATGTTTATGGTTCTAAAATCAGGAGCAGGGGTGGATCATCTCTGTTCCTGGGACAGTATCAGTCACTACTTGCTAAGGCAATGTTAGAAAAAAGCTTTAAAATGCCTCCTTTGTTCCAGTCCTGCTATGGGAATTCATGGTATGCAACATCAAAAGAGCAAATTCAGGTCACCCCTGTTGGGTGTAGCCATGTGGTGGTGTGAATAAGGATGTACTAAAGAGCCAGCCTCCCAGAGGGCTGCTTCAAATAGCCTCTTCTTCTGTTATCTAAAGCTGATCCTAGGGATAGTTACCAAGAGCACCTAGGCCATTTTCAGGATGATGCTGCTTGCACCCAGGGAAATGGATTGTACTGGCCAAATGCTTCAGAAATGACAAAGAAATGACCAATAAGAATGCAGACCTAAGTCTTAGGTCAAAGGGAAAGAGAAGTTCTGAGAACACTTCAAAATATATGAGAGATCAAGTTTCTCAGGATCACATGGGAAATGCAGAAAGGAGCTGTACACTCCTGGGTTAGCCTCTCAAGAAACCAAGGCTTTGGTGCTATGTGGACACAGGTGGCATGAAAGGGCAGTGTTTCATCATGGCATAGGAGTCTGCAGTCCAACTCCTACTTTCTATGCATCCTCTAGAGTGGCCAGACATTCAGGGACAGGAAGGGACACTCGTCCATGAAGCCACAGCTTATGTCTTACAACAGACAAACGTGTAAACTGAAATACGGTGATCTGTATTAGACAAAAAATGCTAGCAAGCTGACAGATGCAAAATGAGAAACTAAACTTTTAAAAATGGATTTTGTTTTCTTAATGACTCAATTTTAGTCATTCATGTCTCCTTCAAAATTTATCCCCTCTAAGCCTGCTCTGAAACTTGTCAGTTTTCTTCCCACCTAAACTGCTGTGTGACTTAGTTTCCAAATAGAAATACCCTAACTTCTACAGAAGGTTCCTTTCAAAGTGTTCCTGCTTAGTAACAACTCTTTTGACCTTATTTGTTCATAGCAGCATTTATATATTGAACTCACCTGTGTTCTTCTCTTAGCAGGTATATTGTGCTACTTTGGGATAGTGTGTGTGTGTGTGTGTGTGTGTGTGTGTCTATGTTTGTCTAAATGAATGCCTAATCTTCTTGCTAGAGTGCAAATCCCAAAAGACCAAGAGCTAGACTTCCTATTTTCTGTTTTAATTTCCTGCAGCTCTCACCTTAATCTTAGACAATTAATACACAATAGCAGACAACACATGCAGCACAGGTGATATTAAAAGGTCTTTGTCTCATCATAGATTTTACAAAAAGATTTAAGCTGACTTTATGAAGAAATATTGTCCAATCCTGGGAAGCATTTTTTCAGCCCTTTAAGAGTCCAGTTTAGATTAAATTGCTAACTGATTGGATAGTGTTTATGGAATGGCTTCTCAGCAGCTTGGCAGATTCTACAAGTCACTTCAGCATTTCTAGGTTCAGCAAAGACTTCCTGACTCCTAGAGTGAGCGTGGTTTGCAAATTATTTCAGACATATTATTGTGTTTTATTTTTTTAAAATAGAATTTAAAAGACATCAAATACAAAACCATCTACCAAATGTTAACATCTGTAAGCAAACTATATTCAGTTCAATACCTCTGTATATTGTTGCAGATTATTTTTCTCCAGCGAACGTTTTAAAAGTCTACTAAGAATGGATAATGTCATTTAGGAAACTCAAAGCTACATAAACTGAGCAATATTATCAACTATGACAGAATAAAATATAAGAGGTAGAAAGCATAAGAAACTCAGTAATATACCTGACCAGCTTTTGAAACAAAGTTCATTTGATACATGAATATTTTATGCTGTACTTACAAAGAAAAATGGATAATTTCTTGCTGTGAATATGTTATTTTAAATTAGTAAAAATGAGGAAAGCATTGTAGGGTAAACTATTGCACCTGTAAATTTTTCAAGGAGACATAACTGGTGAAAGTGAAGTTGTGTGTAAAAGAAAATGTTATGCAAGGGATTAAATGCAGGATTGATACATACGACCGCTGCCTGAAGGATTAGCATGCTCATGATAGAAAAATGAAGAAATTAAGTACACTGACACATAGGCAAAGCACCTTAGGGCACAAAACAAGTTTAGGTGCTAAAAAGAAGGATTTGTATCTATTCTCTGTTGCTTTTTATCAGCAATGCTTTGGTTATGTTACTTAAATTCACTAAGTCTCAACTTCTTCACCCACTGTAATAAGCACGTAGCTCCTCTTTCTCTAGTTGCTCTATGAACTCAATGAGATATATGATGTAGAATTTCTAGAAAGACACAGAAAAGATGAATATGCAAAAATACATTCTTTTTGTGAACTAAAGATGGATATAGCAGGTCAATACTGCAAATATATAATCTTATTTTCTTAAAAGATTCATACATCAGGAGAGCAAGATAGCTCACAAGTCTAAAGCACCTGCTAGGCAAGCTTAGGCAAAAGCAGGGACCGTGGTTTGATTCCCAGAACCTCACACCATGCCAGCCCTGCCTCTCCCCCCCAAAAAAAAGATGTACACATCTAGAAAACATCATTAGAGAGATCTTTAGGAGAGGAAAAATGAGAGCAGGAGATAAAAGCTTTGAAGGAAGTAACAGCATAAACTCAGTGGTGTGGAGGAATAAAAATAGTCCTGGAAAGTCAAATATAGGAGGCAGGTAGGCTTACGTGAAAAGTAAATATATAGAAGAGAAGCCAAATGCAAGTTAAGGCTTGGACATGATTGCAGGTGGAGCAGGAAGGCATCCTGGAAGCCAGAGCAGCCCTGAGGGGAGACCAGGGCAAGGATGTTTCCAGAGACCATTGGGGTTACAGTATGATGGAATCCTGCAACTGTGGAGCTTTTTTATTGAAACTGTAAGTTTCTTAGATGAGTGCAGATAAAAAAAAAACTTACCCTTCTCCCAATTTTTAATTTAGTATTTACAGGAGAACTTTCCTTAAAATGAATTATTACATTTTGACTCAGTAATTTATATTATGCTTTTAAGAAATGGCCCACAAAGCAATAAAATCCATGTGCTCTGCTTCAATATTCCTAACCATGAAGAATTTGGACTATGAATGAAAGAGAAATGCTCACAAGCCTGATATTGCATGAAGTACCCAGGATTTGGGAAACAAGTCCATCACACCATACTGAATTTGTAATGGCTCTTCATGGCATTGTTCAGAAATGATAAAATCTCTTCACAATGACCATAACATTCATAAAATATACTTACCATTCTGTAAGAATATACTTTCTCTACCTGAATTTTATTTGCCTGCATTTTTCTAGATGGAGAGTGGCACTGTATAAAAAGATTCCAGAATGCAGTTTTGTTTATTTTCTGTCTTTTCATAATCTTGCCCAACTTAAAGTAACAGGTCTTTCCATTTTTTTTCTGGTGTTTTGTAAGTGTATAATATATCTATTATTATCCCAGATTCTATATGTCAATCTTACAGCTCTGTGTCACAAACAACGACTTAACTGGTCTGGAGAAAAACATTGATATTTAGAGTAATATAAAGCCAAATTATCTTAGAATATGCCCAGTCTTAGAATGTCATTTGTCTATGTAGAGTTCAGGTAGAGAGAATTTACTTTCACTGAAAATATATCAAAAGCTCAGTTCAGAAAATCAACCACAAAAAACATGTGATTGTTGATATTAGCCCCAATTTTCTTGTATTAATGCAAAGTAACCTGAAAGCTTAGTTTATTGATGTTAAAGGGAAGAGAAGTGATTTTCATAAAATTATGAAGAGTTTACTGATATCTTAGTATTTGAAATAATATAATATTCACATTATCCAAAATACTGTAATTCTAATTGACTCTAGCAATTTAGTAAAATCAAAACAAACCCATCATTTCTTTGTCATTTGTTTTTTGTTCTGTTATTTATTCACCCATTGTGCTAAAAATTGAACTCAGGACTTTGTGCTTTATCACTCAGCTATGTACCAATCCCTCACTGATTTTTAAAACCTGCATCATTGTGAAATTTACCATATTATCAAAATTAACTAGTAATTTGGATATTATTTTTGCTTTAGAACATTGTGCAAATACGTATTTTATATGCAGTTAAAATAGTGTGAGCATAGTCCAGGGAACAGTTTTTTGGTGGAGGAAACCACTAGGCAATCTCTTTCCAAATGGTTTATATGGACAAGAAAAGAGTAAGGTCAATTTTAAAACTCTTCACCTAGTCTACAATCTGGTATCTTAAGCCTTGCTCCACTGAATCTCCATCTAGTCTTCTCAGACTAAAGAAATAGCACCCTTAAAGAAATCTAGGGAAAACTTGTGAGGCTAAATGAAGCCTTATAAAAACAAGATCAAGAAAGTAGTAGTAACAAAAAGGAGATTTTTGCTTTCAAATCTGAGAGCGCTGAGATAAAGAACTGACTGGGTATTTTTCAAACTGTTAGAAACAAAACAGACTTTGGAGGGAATTCCTTAAGGGATGCACAGGCTGGACTCTGGTACAGAGGGAAAAGCTACTACCCCCGAAAAGGTGCAAGAAAATCAAGTATTAATGGTGGTGCTTTAAGTAGTGCTTAAAGATGAGGCTATATGAATGCTTCAGGTTCATGTATTGAATCTTTTCGAAGTATAAATATTGGAAAACATAAGGGTGTGTGTTGTTTATAGAAGAGGCAAAGATTAAGCATGCTTCCAAAATAAGCAGCCTCATTTTGAGGGTCAGAAAGGAGACGTTCTAAGGGAGGAGCACAGCTTGTAAAAACTTCCTCTACTGTATGTATACAGTATATATACATTAGTATATATAATATACTAAGAAAGGAATCTGTGACAATTTATGCACTACCTAATAGATGTCCAATCACAGTCGGCTCAGTTCTTTTATTCCTCCAACACACGTAAAAGAGAAGTTGACGTTGTCCCCAAGACCTAGCTGCAGAGTGAATAGGAGGAAGGAACTTGGTCAAAGTGTAGTCTGTGAGCAAGATCAAGGTGTGAGGCTCAGTCATCAGGCTCCAGAGCTCATTCTGTAAATGTCTCCCAGGTTTCTGTTATTCTTATCTGCATTGCTATGTATGAAATTATTATCATGTGTCTTTATGGTCTGTGTTAAGGAATATCCAGCCCCTGAGTCCATATGGTATGTTTGCAAATCTTAAACTTGCATCAGTGGACAGAGTTGAGGGTAGGGACAGGACAAGGCACTCCGGAAAGAGAGGTTGTCATAGCAGGAGAGTCCTGGAACATATGGGAAATGATTAAATATTTAAAAATTGTATAAAGAAAACTAATTAGTATAGTATATATACTAATGTATATATATATATACACACATATATGAGAAGCTTTAAATGGAATTTGAAATTTGGGGAAATATGTACACACTTCCCTACTTTCTATTTATCTCTTCTATTTTATGCTTTATTTGAATATATATATATATATATATATATATATATATATATTCATTGAGCACATAGTTACAGATATGTAGATATATTAGCATATATAAGGGAAAATATGCAATATTTTAGCTTGTGTTTTAGAATAACTTGATAATTAAGTTCTCTATTTTGTTAAAAAGATGTCATTTTGTTTTTTGTAAAAAACTTCTTGGGTTATGTCTCGTACTATAAATAACTACTTTGAAGGTAACAACATGCAGGGGAGTATTACTAATTTCCTAAATTGACTATGACTTTTGTATTTTTTAATTAAAAAAATTGTGACAAAGCAAGGCACATTGGCATTAACACCCCTCCCGTCATCCTCTCCGCCCGCCGACCTGATTTCACACACTCATCCGGGAATCACTCTTGCCTCTTCCTGACACCGTTCTGGAAGGCCTCTCTCTTGATGGTCTTCAGCTTGGCGGTTGGGGCTGCTTCTAGATCCTGCAGTAAATGGAGGTGTTTACCTTTCACCTTGAGTTTAGGCCAGAGATCCTGCGGCTGGTACGGTGAATGGCTCCACACCGTAGTGTCTTTTCAAGTCCGCCTTTGCTTTGAATGGCAGCAGTAGCATTCACCATTTTTTTTTGAAAGAATTCAAACTTCTTCGGAAAGTGGCAAGAGTGATAGGACGAGCGTGTTACAAGTCATGGGGATGTATTTGAAGGAGGATTAGTGCCAATGTATCTTGGTGGGGCTTCAGACAGGCATTTGCTGCATATTCAGTCTGTCCTGGAACTTGCTGAATAACCTACAAAATCTTCAAATTTAGCCGGGCATGGTGGCGCATGCCTGTAATCCCAGCACTCGGGAGGCTGAGGCAGGAGGATTGTTGTGAGTTCGAGACCAGCCTAAGCTACAAAGTGAGCTTAAGGCCAGCCTGAACTGCATAGTGACACCCTGTCTCAAAAAGGAAAAAAAAAAAAAAAAAAAAAAAATCTTCAAATTTGCTGAGATCCTCTTGCCTCAGTCCCCAAAGTGCTGGCATCACAGGCAGGCGCCACCAGGCCCAGCACCAGTGTGTCTCTGCAGTAATAGATGTGTTTCATTTAAGCACGTGTATTTGAATCTCCCCTTACCCTTATTCGAAGGATTTCCATAGTACAGTCCATGGCATGTTTTAAATGTCAAGAATTACTATTAGAGGAAACAAATTGTTTATAAAATAAAGACTGACTTCATTTAGTTATTGAAGTATTAAAGGAAAAGGTTCAGAAGTTCTCAGAAGATTTAATTCAGACCTTCTGGTAACCTAGAAAGATCATCAGCGATAAAACCAAATCTAAGTCATTTTCAACTCTCTTCACAAATGAAACACTTTCCCTTTTTGATTGTATGATAGTCAAATAACTCCTAAAATGAAATTTAAACTATTTAGCCTAGCATAAAAAGAACGTTGTGGCAGTTTGGTTTAGCCACCCTCCCAGTCTCAAATTTTATGATCTGTGATAACCACCCCAAATACATGGGTTCAAAAGCCCTAAAACACATGCCACAACTAGCACGCCTCTGCTGCAAATGTGCTTCAAGAATCTTCTTTGTTGTGAGAGTGCCTCTCAGCTCAAGTCATACCAACTCTCTACTTCTGTGCTTTCACCAAGGAAAACTTTTTACTCTTCCTAAGTATACAATTATTTTTAGAATTTTGTATGTATAAGTGTTTTTAATATTATATCCTTATAGTCGCCCACAGTACACTACTCCTAACCAGTGAACAAATATTTGTTGAAGGCCTATTACAAACCAGGCACATTCTAAGCTCTGTAAGCCAAGGAATACTTGTCATTGTGCCACTTCGAGAGGAGGGAGGAGGTGATTTTTCTCTTGCTTTGTTTATGCGGAACATTTAGTAGTCATTAATTAAATTGTTGAACTGAACTACCCAAGAGAGGCTCAATGAACATTACAGTCAATAAATAATCATTAAAATTAGCATCCTATACTTCTACAAGGAAGAAATAATTAATATGTAGCAGAATATATATGTAAAGCAGAGGACCTTTACATTTGGCAAGGTCTCAGATCTGGAACTTTTATAATGTTAATTAGAAAGAGATTAATGAGAAAGAACAGCATTTTGTTTCTTCTAATTTCTTTCTTCAGGTCTTAAATGGATTTTACTCTCCTTTCTACCACCAAGTTAAATTTGTTGGTTGGCCGTGAAATTTCAGGGGCAATTTCAAACCATCCAACCCAACACTTCATACTTTATGGATGACAAAACTGTCGAGCCATTCGCCAAGCTGGGATAAGAATCCACTCCTGCCCTGGCAGTGCATCCTGTATGGCCTCTATCACATACACATTTTGGTTTCTTCTTTCAATTTTCATTCTCTTGGTATTCAGTTAAACAAAGGCAGCAAGGTATGGTTTGGGATAACTGAAAAGAGCAGGGAGTGGAGAATAAGCAGTTCTTACGATACCCCGAGACCTCTGCCCGAGCAAGCGTCTTTTATAACAAGAACTTGAGAGTTCTTGTTATAACGTACTGTGCTAACAAGAGGCTTTACAGTAACTCTTTATGTCTCTTCTTAATCTCTCTTTCTCCAAATTTATGGAAACTTAAATCTGTTATATACAACAAATGACATATACACATATCACACAAATATATACTATGTGTAACAGTTATGTATATAATATGTGCACACATTTTCCATTATGGGAAATAAATATTTCTACTTCTTTTGTCCAAAAAATCACCTGAAACATCTTTGTGTTTTGGCTCATTGTGATTAATTCATCAAGTTGTTCTTTGACGCAGTACAGAGTGACCGTGATTAATGAGTTTATCTGCTAGCAGTATTAAAAGAAATTTAGTGTGGGTTAGCAAGGCATGGTGTTCCACTGATTTATAAATCCTTGGTTCTTAATGTGTTGTTCTTCCTGGGTTTGTTTAGATTTTGTGGCAAAATTAACATTCCTTCATTCAAAAAATAATACATAATGGTTCTCAACTGCCAATGTAAAGCTCCGTCATTCTAAAGAAGTTAAGCTAGATCTCCGAAAGACGATTCCAGTTCTAGCGTGGGGGAAAGAACGCATGCTCAGCTGCCTTGGGATGATTCCCTGGATCCCACAGGCAGGGGAAAGAGTTGGTGGATGAGAGAGGACAGTCTGATTTTAAGACCCGACGCTGGAACCTTGAGGTAAGTAGCAGCTGAGCAAAACATAAGAGAGAAGAAGGGGAGCAGGAGAGGTCGAAGTGGTGTGAGCGGCGCTGGCTGTGCCGGAGCTGCCCAGCCAGGTCATGCCCCGGCCTCGTGCTCAGCGAAGCCTACCGCTGCTCCGGTCACCTAGGCCTGTGCCCTCTTTGATCCTCTACCTCCTCCTTACTTCACAGTATTTTTTTTAATCCAGCATTGCCATTGTCTTCAGCATGTGCTGAAGAGCAGGCAGTTTCCTCCACCCCTGCCTGAAGCCCGCCCATTGCCCGGCGTCGATTCGGGAAATCACAGTGTCACTCAGTCTAATGGCGGCTTGCAATTTCAAACACAAATTCAGCTGCCACTGCTTTTAAAATATGTTACTGGGTTACTTTTCTGTCTTACGTCACCCGGGTTTCCAGAAACCCACTCAAAATGCCTAATGAGGCAATAAATTCCTTTATTGACTGTCCAGAATGTGGAAACAAATTGGAATGACTCACTTGGGCCTTTTCTGAACCCTCTTATTCAGCAAAACAGTTTATTTCACTGAAAGAATGGGAAAAGAAAGAGCTGACAATTTAAAATTAACTAAATAGGCCCACCCTTTCTTATGCCCCTGGGATATTCAGGAAGATCTTTTTGCAAGAATATGTGCTGCAGCTTAATTGAGATTGTGAAAAACCAAAATTGCGGTTTATTTATTGTCCTTGAGAAAGTAATTCCCATTTTGGGCTTTTTCACTTATAATTTATTACTCCAACTACTTTGAAAAATAATGAAGCATTTTCCTGTGTTGTTTTTGTTATCTTAAGATACAGCATTCCTATTAATCATTATCCTCAAGTAGAAATTGATTGACTTGGGATACCACTTAAAAAGAGAGTTGCTTATAAAGCTTTACTAAGAAAATAACACAGGAAAGAGAAAGTGCCACCAAGAGTTTACATTTCTCTCCATAGTTTGCTTTAAAAGCATCCAATCCTTAGCATCCTCTGAACATATTTATTACAGTACAGGTGAATGTGTCAAAAAACTACTTTGGGAATTGAATAGCTATCAACCACGTGTAGAAAATAATTTATTTAAATGGATATGAAGAAGACACATTCCACAAGCAATATGCTCACTGTTTAGAGTGAAGTTAGAGTAAATTTAGCAGCAACTCATCCATTAAGAGGAGGGGTAAGGCATCCCAGGCCGTCACGAGCATCCCTGGAAAGCCAGAGTCCCTACCACTGACCTGCAGTTCCCGTCTCCTAATCCCCCAGCACTGGTTCCACCTGGACTGTCTCATCTTGATTTATTTTTCTCTTCTAAATATCAAAAGCCAAATGACACTAATTTGTTTGTCATGTACTCATTCACAGAAAACTCGTCTTAAGAGAGTGTTATCTGTGTCCTAAAACGCTGCACGTCAGCTCTCCATCTTCTCTTTAAAAACACCGGCCTTCCCCACTGGTAAAAATAGCGCTCTGTCTTTCCCTTTCATTTTAATTCTGACTGTGATAAACTGCTTGCTTGAAGTTCTAAGCACTGACATGAGCCTGAATATCAGAGGGAAAGGAAAATAACGTCAAGTGGTTATGACCCTGTGGAATGCTACTGATCAGCAGCACTGATGTTGTTTTGTGAAATATTTTTAAAGTTCTTAAAATTCTCCAAAGGTAGAAAGACTCAAAATTGTTAACAACCAAGCCCAACATAATATCTAGTTATTTATTTTGCATTTTCAAAAGAATTGGACATGACTCCTAATAATTGAGACTTATATTTATAGGTACAATTATTATTTATCTTACAGCCATATATGCAACTAGAAGAGATCTCAAATATTATCTAATTTTAACCTCTGAATTTCATAGATTATGGCCCAAAAATAATCAGCTTATTTTAGCAACATAGTAAGAAGCCAGAACACGCTCTTTATACCCAGTCTTGTGGTTCTTACCTCCCTGATATTCAGACTCTGATATGTGTACAAGGATGCTTAAATAGTTTATGCCAATAATTCATAAATATACAGATGAGATAATTCCTTATCAGACTTTCTTTGGCAAAAGTCACTTTTCTAACTAACATCAAAATTACAGAGAAAAAAAAAAGTGTACTAATCACCACAACTTTCTAACAACATTCCTTAAATGCCAACTTATTACTGTTAACCATGGGGAATTTGGGCTTAAAACAAAGACCATCAGGCCAGGCGTGGTCATGCACCACTGTAATCCCAGCACTGGGGAGGCTGAAAACAGGAGGATCACTAGAAATCCAAGCTGTGGAGCGAGACCTCATATCAAATACAGTAAACAATAAATAAAGACCATGAATGGGAATAATATTTTTGCTGATATCAGAAGAGAAAATGCAGCTTTCATGTTCTTTATTACATCACTGCATTAAAAGACTTCAAAATTCAAGTTAAAAAGAATTCAAAAAAAGAAAATCATGCTAAAAATATAATCTTTGCCGGGCGCGGTGGTACATGCCTGTAATCCCAGCACTTGGGAGGCTGAGGCAGGAGGATTGTTGTGAGTTCGAGACCAGCCTGAGCTACAAAGTGAGCTTAAGGCCAGCCTGAACTGCATAGTGAGACCCTGTCTCAAAAAGATAAAAAAAAAATAATAAATTAAAAAAAAAATATATATATATATATAATCTTTGATTCTGAAAAGAAATAGATTCACATTTAAACAATTTAGCTTGGAAAATAAAGTTTTAAATATATTTCTTCCTGTTATGGCTTGTGTGTATTTGTTCCCCCAGAGCCTCACGCAATCACGGGGTGGACTTCTAGAGTTTGTGCTCAATTCATTTTTTTTTTTTTTTGTCTTTTTGAGACAGGGTCTCACTGTGCAGTTCAGGCTGGCCTTAAGCTCGCTTTGTAGCTCAGGCTGGTCTCGAACTCACAACAATCCTCCTGCCTCAGCCTCCCTAGTGCTGGGATTACAGGCCTGCGCCACCACGCCAGGCTTTGTGCTCAATTCATGATCCGCTGGGATTGTGGGTGCGAGTGCGACACCGAGCCTGGGGCAGACAGCCTGAGTGCAAGTCGAGGGACACAGACTTCCTCTCTGTAGCCGCCGTTGCTGTCACTCCCCCATTTGTCTCTTGCAGTTTTGCTGCCTTCCACTGCCATGAACTGCTGCCCTCTGCCACGTACCAGTCTGCTTGGAGCCAGCTGAGTATGGACTAAAACAGCCTGTAACTGTGAGCTACATAAAACTTTCCTTCCTTCATTTTGGCTATGGGGTATCTTTCCCAGCAAGAAGAAAAGAGTAACTGAGACGCTTCCTATGCCAGCTTTTCACATTAAAAATCATCTGCATGAACTACGTATTTATAAACTTATTGGAGACCCCTGTAAAGTTACTTTTGTATACCCTTAATATTTTAAGTAACACAGAGCTGTGAATAACTTTGAAATACAGAACCCATGGGTAGCATGGCCAACATTCAGACAGGGATGTCCCCAACATGCCGCTATTGTCTATCTCAATTTCAGGCATATAAGATATTTCTTCAATCAGAAAAAGAGGTGATTATTTATGTTTATTATGAAGATAAGCATTGTGCCAATAATTCCTTTTATTTACTTTTTAAAATTTTTATTAATTTTAATAGAGAACCAAATAGCAATGACACAGTTTCAAAACAGGTTAGGAGGCCGGGCGTGGTGGCGCAAGCCTGTAATCCCAGCACTTGGGAGGCTGAGGCAGGAGGATTGTTGTGAGTTCGAGACCAGCCTGAGCTACAAAGTGAGTTTAAGGCCAGCCTGAACTGCATAGTGAGACCCTGTCTCAAAAAGACAAAAAAAAAAAAAAAAAAAAAAACAGGTTAGGAGGACAGCTACAATAGCTAATACACTGCATATTGTTGTCTTCAAAGTAGTTATTTATAGTATGGGATGCAACAGGATATCCTGTCCAAACACTATTAGTACAAATCTTTCTTCTCATCGAATTAAGAGAAAGTAGCTGTGTGTCTATCCTAACTAGTTTGCATAGAAAGATACAAAATGGTTCTTCATTCATATCCTCCATTTGTTTTGGTTTAGTTTTGTCAGAGATGGGTACTCTATTGCCATTTAAATATTGTAGGTGATTGAATTCAGCAAAATAATCCAATATAGTCCAGTAGTCCATAATAGTAGTGGGTTATTCATAGGACTGGCAATGTCAGAAGTCGTTGACTTGAGCCTTTTACAGCTCAGCATATTAATGTGCCAATAATTCCTAAAGTCCTTAAGTTTCTCTTTCATGGGATGATTTTCTTGGGGGCATGAGCATGTGACTTTTCAACACATAGGTATAAAGATGGTAATTTGAAAATTCAGCCACTCATTACAAGATTTCAGGATACAGGATTCACTTTTCAACAACATACTTCATCCTTCTGAACTTCACATTTTGGACTTGATAATCACTAACTTAGCTTTTACAGATTCATATTCTAAAAAATAATTCAACTTCAAGCCAAAATGTCAGTACTACACATTGTTCAGTATACTTAGTGCCATTTAAAATCACTTTATTTAATGTAAATGAAAAATTTACTTCTTTTACTTCTATGGTAAAGAACCACACTCACGAAAATGATAAAAAGCAGTTGTTCAATTCAAAATACCAATGTAAAAACTCAAATGTTTTCTGATATAATAAAATCATTAATGTAGAAAGAGAAACTACTTTTTAGTGACAAATAAAAGCTATTTTAATTTATTTCCTATTTTTAAACCAGAGGGTTTTTTTTTCTGGAGTGTAATTCATTCGATATGGTGAGGAAAAGGAAATGTATACTTCTTTATGATTTAATAGGGTTTCAGGAAAATTTCTTGGGATATTAACGTCAGTTCCGCTTCTCTTGGAGCTGCTTCTGTCCTGTTCACAAGAAAGTGCCTGGGGACCCCATGACACTATTTCCCCAATGAGAGTTCAGTAGATTGAGCTTGATACTTGCCCCATGCTAGATAAATAAAAACTTTTTTTAAAAAAAATTAGCATTAGGTTTGAAAAATTCGTTTCAGCTTAGTCCATATCTGTGGAAGCAGAAGTGAGCTCATGAGTGCAGTGAGACGCTTGTCCTACTTCTCTAAAACTGGAATCTGCTCTCTGGCACAGGGACCATGCATCAGAAGACAGGAGGTGCGGAGGTGGAAGGCAGAGAAAGGAGTGCAACAGGCTGCACAAATCCACCTCCAGGCTCTTAGCGACCAGTCTACTTTCTTGCTATTCAACTGCATGAGACCATCCAGCAGTTGTTTATTAAATATATTTTAATATTCATTTTTATAGACTTTTTTCCAGGAAATTTTAGAACTTTTGTTACAATCAGCTATGTAGATTTCCGAAGGACAAAGCTGTAAGACTCACCAAATAAGTTGTCACGAACATGATGTATATGTATTATAAAATTAGGCTCACAAGATATAGACATAGACAACTCTTTGTCAAATGGAAATATTGGTAATATCATATAAAGTTAAAATAAATTTTAAAGCATTTGTAATGTTTGTGTTTCACCAGAGAATTTTTATAGCCTTATTTTAAGGGCAATTGACTTTTATTTTTATTATATGAAAATGAAGATTAATTTTCATATTACATTTTGCTCCATGACATCTGCTATAATAAAGGACTCTATATTCTCAGGCCTTTGGTAAATATAAGAGTGAATGTCTCACTGCCTACTTTCTAAGAACCTGTTTAAGTTAGGTTACCTACCCTTTACCTCAAACCTTGTGTTTTAAGAGTTCTGTGAAACAACAAAAAGAATTTAATGGAACCATACATCAAGGTACCTCGTTCATTAACTTTTAAAGTATCGCTTCATTTATTTATTCTTCCTCTGGAGTTTCTCTTTTGCTAAGTAGCAGTTTTATTAAAAATCCACTTAAGTGAAATGAAAAAGAATGGTATAGTTTAATATATATAAGGAAGAAATTCTTACATCTAAATGTGGATTAGCCAGCAGCGTTACTGAGTAATCACATCTAGTTTTGTATATATAAGGAGTAGGAGGAGTACCTCTGGCTCTTAAATGTACAGCACACCAAATAGCTAATCCAGATTTTCACCATGTGGGAAAAACTTTGATGAAATTACCCTGTTTAAGGAAACAAAAGTGTAGAACCACTGGATTAAAGGAAGACCAAAATATCTGAAAGGGGAAAGCATGATTTAAGCAGTCTGCAAAAAAAGAACCCAGTTTAAAGATGTAATTCAGTAAAGATAACAGTGCAAGTGGTCCTATGATCAGTATCAGTTTGAAGTTTCAATTAAAAATAGTAATATTATATCTTTTTTTATGTCTTCAAATAAAGGAATAATGTAGCAGTCTCTATACTGTCTTGCAAGTATAACTTCTCCTCAAATGAAACTGTAAATATACTCCCTTAGTATGAGAAAAAACTCACTTCAGAGAGAATGTAGTATACAAAATTTTAGACTTTTTTATGTAGTTCGTGCAGGGTCTCACTATACAGCTCAGACTCATAGTACCCCTTCTATATTTAAGCCTCCCAGTGCTAGGATTATAAGCGTGTGCTATCACACCCGGACTCCCAGATCTTTTGACTTTTATACATAGTCACTTCTGATAAGATGTCTAATTTTCAAAGATGAAATGTCAATGGGCAGCTGAATTTTTCACAATAATCTAGAGGAGAGATAAAAGTTTGTATTATGAAACATGATAAACTATCCCAGAAATTACAGTAGTCTAATGATTAGCTCTTAAATATTGAACATAGGTTGATTATCCCTTATCCAAAATGTTTATGACCAGAACTGTTTAGAATCATTTTCAAATTTTAGAATATTTGTATTTATTTATTTATTTATTCTAGGGAAGGGTCTATGGGGTGTTCAGGGTCTCTCTACTAGATTGGACTCGTAGTGATCCACCTGTTTACAGCCTCCCAAGAGCTGGGATTACAGGCATGTGCCACCATGCTCAGTCTCAATCACTGTCTCAGTGTGCCCTGGGGGCAGAGCCAGCATAGAATATGTGTACCTATCAGATGGGACATCCTGGTGATATGAACAAAACTAAGCACAATGTTCATTTGTTTCATACGTACCTTATATACATAGCTTTTGAAGATCATTTTTATACAATATTTTTCATGGGTGTATCATTTTTTCTGCTACATACTACATAAGGCTAGCCATGGAATTTTCAACTTGTATTTATATGACAATACACACACTTGAAAGTTTCAGATTTTGGAGTATTTTTAGATTCCATGTATTCACTTTAGAGATACTTAACCTATAATAGGAATAGTGTAAGAAAATGAAGTCTACAATCAAGAAATCACTTGACAATGCCCTAATTCTTATATAATTAGCTCTTTGTCAGCACTATTTGTTGGATCATGCTCTTTCAAATTAAAGTATCACCAAGTTTATAGGGCATAACTTTTCAGAAGTATACATAGGAGAAATGATTTGTGGTCATATTAGCCCCAAGTCTTTCCTCTTTGCTACAAAACTACCATTTCTTCCTTAGTTAATTGGAAAGAAGAATTTTTACCCCTTAAACTACCTTTTACAGCTGAATAAAAAATTCTTCAAACCACTTACTTTTTTTTGGTTCATCCATAGGTAACAGTGAATAATCCAATCACAAGGAAGAAAAGCCTGCCAGCTTCAGCCAAATTCTAACTTTGTCTTTTGAATCAAAATTGCTGTACCAACTTCTGTCTGTGGCTTGGTTGATTTTAAAAAAGTGCACAGAATGTTGAAATTTGATATAGTGTGAATAATTAATATACTAATTGGAATATATGTTATTCAGATAGAGGTACTTGGTGTTTATATGGATAATGGTCAAGTGCAAGCCGACAACTAAACATGTTTACCCACTAGTTATTCCCTATTTCCTACCCAAGGAGCACCTTGATAACCTGAAGAAACTCCTTCCTCCCCCATCACTGTATGACTCAAACTGTCAAACACAATATTATTTAACTTATTGAGAATTCTTTTCACATTGACTAGACAAACAAAATCATTTGCTTCCATATTTGATTCCCACCAAAAAAATTAATAAAATAGATACTTGCTGGAAAGTGTAATGAATAAATTATAATTAGAAAAAAAGATTGCACAAAAAGGACTAATAATTTCTTCTCAGTAGCAGTAATTCTCAAGGTTAACTGCACATTGGAATTACCTAGGAGCTTTAAAAAAACTGGCCTAAATTGTACTATCAAATATTTGTGTTTAATTTGTATTTAATTGGTTTGTGGTGCTCCCGGCATTAAGGTTTTAAATGTCCCCAGGTGAATCTCATGTCCAGCAAAGGCTGAACAACATTGTCCTAGAGTTCAGGTTCATGCCAGGTTATGCTAATCTTTAAAGTGGAAAATTCTACTAAAAATAAACAAGTTTAATAGACATTTGGTAATGTCACTGTTTATAATTAAAAGGGCAGACACTTACAATATTAAGTCAAGTAAGTTTAGTAAATTCAATCTCTATACGTTCCTTTGAAGTCACAATAGTGAAATATTTAATAAGGTCATCCATGGGTGAGCAACTTTCAGTTTCCAAGCATGTCTTATATTTAACTTGCACAATTTCTCCTTATTTCCATGGGAGATGATGGAGACCAGTTTCTTTGCTACAGTTACATTACTTCGCTTTTCCCAAAGAGACGTTTAGAACACTCTAGAATCAATAGAAATGTATTTTGTAGAATTATAGGATGTCAAATGACATCTGAATGACATCCCCACATGATTATACTTCTTCATGAAATTAATGTCTATTCTATCACAAAAGAATAACAAGGATTGTGCTTGGAATTGGGTACTATCAAGGCAGTACATACTTTATAGAGCAAATAAAAATCTGAGTAGATAGTCTTATAATTATATAGGACTAACTTCTTCCACACAATGAACAATAAATATCAAAGGAAAATTACATACTTGATAATTTATGAAAATTATGTACATATATACAGACATGATGTATATACTAATGTAAAATCCAGGAAGTATTAACTGATTCTTAGGATGATTTTATTATAATTATTATAATTACAATTTTCTACCTCTTAAGTAAAATATAATATAGATTATAATTTTCTACCTCTTACATAAAATATAATATATATAAATTATATATATATATGTTTGTGTATTTGTAATATGAAACACTAAAAATATAAATAATAAAGCAACAAAATGATACAAGGGTGACATCTCAGTTTATATTTTATATTATTGACTTTGAAGAACTTAAAGATATTATGATAGAAATGAAAAATTCAAAATTGTGTCAATGCCTCTGCTGATGTCTTAGAGTCTTAGTACAGGTACTCCTGGGATAACATAAGCTAGGAATGCACCAAATTGAAATAATAATTGAACCTAATAAAGCCATTAAAGTGACCGTGAGAGAGTATGTATTTAACTATTTCAAGTCAAGTTATATAGAGAAATAAATCCACTGGGGATCTTTTAGGGAAAGTAAAACAAAGCTGCTGAGGAAAATAACAAGGTAGAAAGTATTAATTATTGAATCTTTGATGTAATCCAGGTATAAAAAATAAGATACACAAACAGCTACACTCTCTTTATTTAATGATAAGGGACATACGGTGTAATAATGTCTGTAAGTATAATATCATATATGCACCTTCTATGATACCAAAAGATTATGAAAACAGTTTGCAATGTATTAATTTATCAAATCCATCTTGTCAAGGTATCTTAAAACTGTCTCATTGATACTTGTACTTCAATAAAACAAAAATTTAATTTAAAAAATGTAGTTCTGACATTTAAAACTTGATTTACATCAATTGTCTTTGATTATTTTTTTATTGAAAAATAAATAAATAAAAGGGATCAGCAGGCTTACCGACTCATTCAAATGAAGATGCATCTCCTATGGTATGTATCAGACAGCTCTCACTTCATATATGACATTGTAAACTCCATCAGCCTCACTGATCATAAATTTAAGCACATGTGAATAAACTGAAAAGTCTGTTAACACTTGGAGGACTGTCTACTATCCCCTTAAACTTTTGTTTAGATAAATCTGTGGTGAGTTGTAAGAACTTCCCTTCTAGAATTTTCCAGGTAATGTGAGTCTGACATCATCTCATGTGGGCAGGACATTTGGAGAATCATTGTTTTAAGATAGCATTACCTGCAATCTACATAGATACACTTTCAGAAGATTTCAAATTACCATAAGAATTACATTATTTTCTTATTTACATTTAGACCATTTCTTAAAGCTGTGTTATCATTGTCCTTTTTTTTAATCCAAATGATAGTTATTTGGATGTTCACAATAATTTATTGGTGGAACCGGGAATTGAACTCAGACCCTTGCACTTGCCAGGGAAGCGCTTATTCCACTGAGCCATTTCCCCAGGCCAGAGCCATTTCCCCAGGCCTTCACAATAATTTATATTTAATTTGTTTACAATCATGTGAATAGTGAGTGAATATCTAGAGTTAATTTCTAGAACAGTATTTTTTATACTGGGTCACTAAATGTGTTCGAGAAAATCTATGAGTCCAATTTTAGAAACATTGACATGCCAGGATCTCACTCTGACATCCCAAGGGCACAAGCTAATCTAGTTGACAAAGAAAGCTCACATGAATGTCATCCCTTTTGGGTCCATGGCATAATTTTGAACCTAATAAAGCCAGTAAAGTGACCGTGAGAGAGTATGTATTTAACTATTTCAAGTCAAGTTATATAGAGAAATAAATCCACTGGGGATCTTTTAGGGAGAGTAAAACAAAGCTGCTGAGGAAGCCTAGTGATGGCCTCCTCCTGTCCCACCTGCTTCACTGGCAGCAGAGAATGTTTGCCAATGTCTCAGAATATGTTATACCCTCCTCGTTTTGGTTTTCCTAATGGTGGCTCTTAGAATGTTTGAAACTCTTACGAAGATGACTATTCCCCAAAGATTTACCTAACAAGAGGATGCCACCTAGTTATTTAAGGGGATGGCCATCACAGAACTCATACTTGTATGTCACTGCCCTGGTGGGAGAAAATGTTCTGGACCTGAAGTGCATTTACCCTGGATTTAGGTTGTTAGCTTTTGAAATCCAGTGAGACTATGAAATCTTTCTACAACTTAGCTTCTTTTTGCATGAAATGGGAATGCTAACAAGAATGCCTTCAGATTTTACCACTAATCATAGGTTTGGTTCATAAAAAGGATCAGTAACTCCCTGTCCCCATCCTGCACCCATTTACCCTTCAGCACTATATAATAAACATAACTGAAGCCTAAACCCCAACTTAAACCTAATTAAAAAGAGTGTCCTCTACCCCTCAGATATGTCAAGAAAATTTTACCTACATTATTGTCCAAAACTGATTGTCTTCAATTGTTTAGCATGTGGTATATACAGAAATAACTGTATTAAACTCTACTCAATATGTTTTGGAAATTGAATATATAGGCTAACACAAATTTTTACATGCAAACATCTAAACACGTACATGCATGCACATATAGTAAAATATTAAATTTGAAAGTAAAATTTTTACAGCAATAATTTTTTCCTAAATTTGCCAAATTCAAAGGCATAATGCAATTTTTCTTATATGATTTTCTGGGGACATTAGGAATCTACAGTTTGCTAAGTGCAAACTACATATGAGCAACCAATCTATAAGCTGGGTGTGGTGATTCATGCCTGTAATCCCAACACTTGGGAGGCTGAGGCAGGGAACCTTTGTGAGTTCCAGACCAGCCTGGGCTACAAGGTGAGCTCAACGCCAGCCTCAGCTGCATAGTGAGAACCTGTCTCAAAAAGACCAAAAAAAAAAAAAAAAAAAAAAAAACAGCCTGTAAATCTTTATATGCCTAAATTTATTCTGCCAAACTTCATTAAGTACAAATATGCCTTTTATCAACATTTACAAGTGTAGATATATAACTTTCGCAGAGTGAAACACACAGCTAATCAGGAGTGAAGCTAGATCGAGACTAAGCATTAAGTAAGGCTCCAGCCACTTTTAATGGCCAGTGAAATGCACCAAGGCTGATTAAAACAAGAATGTGCTGTGCTGATTAAAAGCATTTCCTATCTTTGGCCACGAATACCTAAGATTCCAGGGATGGTACCTTACATTACGGCCTACCCAGAGTGTGATTACAAACACTAAACATTAGTTGGTACATTTGTATTTCTGATAGAAGATGTCCACAAGCCAGCAGTAAAAACAGCAACAACAACAACAATAATAATAAGGTAAGAAATAAAAAATAAAAATTTAAAGACATGAAACAGTTTATGAACTGTTATGTACAGAATGGGATTCTTTTTTAATGTGCATGTATAATAGCTATATTAATAAGGACACATAGCAGAATTACACTGAGACCTTATTTTCTGAATTTTTGAATTGGTTGAGAATTTGAATAGATATAAATTATTTTATCATTGGAGTGGCACCTCAGTTCACCAACTTAATTCTTTTCCTGATTCTGGTTGCAACCAAACTGCAAGCATAGAATCATACAAAGCACTGAATTGGTGAACTAAGACACCACTATACATAATAACATATTTTTATAAAAAAACAAAAGTATTATAGTCATGGTTATACAATAATTTGTTATTACTAACATGTATTGTGCACCTACTATATGGCAAAGGCCTCACAATAGTTCATTAAAAAATCCCATTTAATCTACAAATAGGCAAACAACAAAAATGTTGCAGTAGATCTTGTGAGCACTCCCATATCATCCGTTAAGAAGCTGAGTTGTAAAATGATCTCATAGTCTCATTGGAGTTCAAGTGCTAACAACCCAAATCCAGGGTAAATGCTCTTCAAGTCCAAAACACAAAGTTCTCCCTACTGCTGCGTGTGGTCAAGTGCCCAGGCATTCCTTAACCATTTCTCCTTAGGACACTCAGAATTCCATTCTAAACATCAGATAGGACCTTCAAATTTTAGAGTAAAATCTAAAGAATTGATGTCCCAAACCAGCGAATGCTAATTTTGATAAAACTATGCCACATTTACGTTTGAAACCTTGATGATTAATAAGAGTTAATAGAACAGGGAGTATGGATGAAAAACTTCAAGACTGGAAACTAAAACAAAAAATTGTTTTCAAGCATTCAAAAACTAATTCAGGTTCATCATTTGCATTCAAACAAGGAATGTGCTCATTACAAATAATGATCTTTACTTCATTTAGCTCCTAGAAATTTTGGAAATATACACAATATTCTCTCCCCTCACTCTCTGGCTCTGATTTTCTCTCTTCCTGTGCCATTAAGGCAAATCAGGAGGCTTCCTTGTAATTGCTGGATAACTGTGCAAGGCCTAAATACATCTAGCACCTCAGGTTCTGTTAATAAACTAGAGAAAGACCTAAATTCTTCCTACTGATCTACAATAACAAAACTATTTTAGAAGATATATACAGTTCCACAGAATTCTGTCCTTCCTACCCTCTCTCCTCCCTCCCTCCTCCTGTCTCTGTCTCTGTTTTTTTTCTTCCTCTTTCTGTTTTTGTCTCTGTCTCTGCAGCTGTCTCTCTGTCTCTATCTCTCTCAGTCTCTCTTCCTCTTTCTGTCTCTCTTTGTCTCTGTCTGTCTCTCTCTCTCTCTGTCTGCCCGTCATGCTGTTTCTCTTTCTCTCCCCCTGAGGCTTCTCCCATCCTTGCTTCTCTTGCCCAGGTTGGGCAGGAGCAGCAGGGTGCAGTAACACTGTGCAGACCCACACCATTCACAGCAGGTATATGATGGACAGCCTGACTCACATTCAAAAGCATCCCTGCCATCCCTCAACCTTTTGCTGAGTCAGTGATTTAAATATATGTATGGAAAAATAATACCTTATATCTTTAATAACAATATACAATATAACACTCAAATTCAGATTTTATATAATGTTTTCTTTTGATTTCAATTTGAATTTTCTGGCAGACAAGCCTACATGCCGATGAGAAGGTGCTTAGAAAGGCTGGCTTTGGTAAGATACAACTGTTTCAAACACTTGCCTCTGACTTCATTCTTTAATGAACATCTCTGGAATCAGTAATTACTGTGGGAACACATCTTTAGAGCTATTCTCAAAGAGCAAAATTGGCAGAGGTTGGTTTTATAAAGTTCACAAAATGAATGGTGCCTTATTGCCATAAACAAAGGGATTTTTTAACAACCAGCTTTAAAATACCCAGTGAATTACTGATAAGTGATTCAGTGAATAAAGATACGTCTTTAATTGACAAGAAAATGAAGGATTAGGCTAATAGTGCATTATCGCAATATGCCATGAATTCAAACTTGGGCTTTCTTTCGCTTTCGAACTAAGTAATTTAAAAGCCTTTCTTTAAAACACGAAGACTATTTCTTCTTCAACATTCTGCTTAAAATCCTCTAAAATACATGCAACCAGCCTTCAATCCCTTCATGAGTCTTCCAACTGACGCTGGTCTCCTCATAACTCTGTATTTGAGCTAACATGTACTTATGTTCTCATATTGCTTTTGAAATTTGAGCATTCATTATAAAATATGTTAAATACATCTAAGTAAAATTAATAATGCTTTTAACCAAAAAGGTTTGGATGTATATTTTAAAATTTCATGTCAAGAATGAAATATTGTAAAAGAACAAATACTTCTCTTGCACAATGTAGGACTCTTCTAGATATATTTAACATTTTTCTACATTAATGCAAGATAAGAAAAATCTGTATTGCAAATTTAAAAATTATGAGTGAATAATATGAACCTCAAGATTATGACTGTGTGGTTCACATTCTACTTTAGAGGTTGAGTCTATGTTGTTTGGTTTTCTTTGAGAATGAGAAAATTAAACTGCAATAGCCATTCCTCCTGGTTTAAGCAGTACACTGATCAGTGAGTGACTGAGAGAATGGGTTTCAACATTCTAGTGGATGCCAAATTCTGTGCATGCTGAAATCCCTCATATAAAGTTGCACAATAGATGCCAATCCATCGTGCACATCTTCTCACTTTAAATCATCTCTAGATTAAGGGACAATACAAACACCATGTAAAGAATTATTATGCTGTATTATTTAGGGAAAATAACAAGAAAAAAGACCATATATTTTGAACACGTTTTTAAGATTGAGTATTTGTGTTTATGAATATGTATGTTAAGTATTTAGGTTTAAATGTAGATTTTAAGTTTTTATGAAAGTTTCCAAAATGAGTTAAGTCATTTGTTGAAAAACTACACTTGATCTTTATTTATTTATTTGGTAGAGGGTCTCACTACACAGCTCAGACTCATCATGATCCTCCTATCTCAGCCTCCCAATGCTAGGATTACAGGTCTGCACCACCATGCCTGGTTTCAGTGGCCAGCTCAGTGCAGGGCCAGTATGGCATGCCGTACTGGGACCTGACCCTCTTGCCATGCAGGCACTTTGACCACTGAGCTATACAATTGAGTCACTAGCTAGACATGATGGGACATGTGCAGTTCATTGTAAAATGAAGCATTTTACTCAATTTTAGTTTCATTTATCCCAAAATAATTTTAAAAGTAAATGGAAAGGGCAACAATAAAAGAAGGAGAAAAATAATAAAAGCAATGAACTACAGAATAATCCCCACTCCAACTCCTATGCTACAAAGTTGAGAGCTGCAGTTTTCTTTCTTCCACATTGCAGTCACAAGATGCAGGTGTCATCCCCATTTTATCCCCCAAAAAACTGAGGAAGGGCCTGAGATACGTAGCAAATTTCCCAGAACCAATGAAGTCAAGTTTTAAATCCAAATTTATTTCATTCACTCACTGTCAAGTACTGGTTTAGGCAAAACTACTTGTTAATTTCTTCACTGAAGATTAAGCACCATGTATCTATCTTTTGAGATTGCCCAATATCACTCAAAATTCACAGCTGTGTACTTGGGCCAGGCAGTGTGTGGTGGTTTCTGGCAGTGCTACCGTCATCCGTGGCAGACAGGCAAATGGTTTTCCAAGGCGGAGGAGGTGGCACAACGTAGCCTCCTCACATACCGAGAAAGCTTTGCTGAGAAGAGGGTATCATCGTCTTGATTTTATCTCTTCTCAAAGAATAAATGTAAACAAGAAGTATCAGACCTTCTAGATGTAAAGCAATATATGAGGCAATCTACAGAATCTTAATGACATTGAGAAAACATTTCTTTGATCAATTCATTTATTTTGTTTTTAAGATATGGAAAACTCTCATTGTTAGAGCCAGAATGTGTCTTGGATTTCCTTTCATTACCACTAATAAAATCTAGTATTTATGCCATAACCCATATGAAATCAGACAAACTGCAATTATTTCAGTGGTTTGTCATTCATTACAGCACAGTGTAAAGTACTCTTAGGGCCATCCCGATAGCTCAGCAGATTAAAGTACCTACTCAGGCAGACTCAGGGGCTAGGGATTCAATACCCAATCAGCCATGCCGATCCCGCCCCCCTCATGGTGCACTGAGACTGTGATTGAGACTGGGTATAGTGGTGCGCACCTGTAATCCCAGCGCTCAGGAGGATGAAAAACAAGAAGGATCACTGTGGACGGATCACTACAAGTCTGAGCTGTGTACTGAGATCCTGTACTAAATACATAAAATATACAATAAAATAAAATACTTAAGAAATAAATAAAAATAAAGTACACACTTAAGTTTTGTTACATTTACAATTGACCTTTTTTCCATCTGAAATAATTGGAAAAACAAACATACTTTTTCATAGTACACTAGTAATATACGATAATTTAGCAAAAATATGTACAACTAAAAGGCCATAAAATATTATTAAGCCTGGCATGTGACACATGATTGACCATAGTTTAGCTATGCACAGGTAGATGAAACATCAGAGCTGAAATGATGACAACAATTAGGTAACCTGACTGTTTAGGGATGCGGTAGCTGAGCCAAGCTCCTGGGTTCAGAAAGCCTGCACAGGTTGAAGTGAGAACAAAGATGCAGGAATGAGGATATGGGTTACTGCAGCAACTGCTGTGTACAGGGCTTGAGAAGGTTAGTCATCTCATTTTGCATTGTAGAGGCTACCTGTGTTTCTAACAAGAGATACTTCAGTAGATGGAGACAAAATTCTGCGGGAGTGGATTCAAGGGAGATTGGGAAGAAAGAAATGTGTACCGCAGAATTTAGAAAATATTTGAACAGTCTTATCAAAAGGGAGTCCAAGAAAATGGGTCCAACTAGGCACAGGGCATCAAAGGATTGTGTGTGTGTGTGTGTGTATGTGTGTGTGTGTGTGAGAGAGAGAGAGAGAGAGAGAGAGAGAGAGAGAGACAGAGACAGAGACAGAGACAGACAGACAGACAGACAGAGACAGAGACAGAGACAGAGACAGAGTAGAGGAATTAATGATTAATCAGAGATGTGGACAATTAGGGAAGCACTTTCCATTTGTTAATAATATGAGTAGCCTTAGTGCACAAGGCCTTGGAAGTTGTATCCATAGTAACATAAGGAAAGGTTAAGGGGATATGGACGTGGAATTATTCCAAGGACAGTCCAGATAACATGTATGTTTTGAGAGTGAGGTGCTATGCCTATGGATTACTGCACACACAAAAAAGTGTTGAGTCACAGAAGCTATTGAAATGCAATATTTAATGAAGATGAAATGACAAAATAATAGTGAAAGCTATTTATTTACTTCGTATTTTAGGGAAGGGTCTGCAGGGTGTTCAGGGTCTCACTACTAGATCAGACTCATAGTGATCCGCCTGTTTAAAGCCTCCCAAGAGCTGGTATTACAGGCGTGTGCCACCATGCCCAGTCTCAATTGCATCTCAGGGTAACCCAGGGTGGGCCGGCATGGCAGGCCCATGCATCTGCTTGCAGGTGCTTTAATCTGCTGAGCTATTTGACTGGCGTTTGAAAATTATTTAATAATAAATATGTGATGACAGTAAATTGAGAATACCCTAAATGCCACAATTCCTTCCAAACTAAAGGTGAAGTGCATTTAAAAATTAAATGCTTGAGATTCAAAAACTTATTTAAAAACTAACCTGTGATACTTAATTGGTTGTGTCAATGCTAGTAAATAACACTCACCTAAATTGGCTCAGCATAGTTCTTAGTATGGAAGATCTATGCTAGGGAGGATTATCACTAGGATTGTATAAAAGGAAAACAAAGTAGGAAGGATCACTCCACTTCTTCAGAAGAGCTCCAGTTTCTCCTTCATCATAGTTTTGTCTCCTGGCTTCCAGCGCATACTTTCAGCCTCCTGAGATAGCCTGGCATAGGACACAGTGGACTCTCGGCTTTTGACTGGATCCTTCAGATCTCCATTGTGCTGGCAGACCTTTTGTGCTTGTTCACTCCCAACTCTTTGGTTGGTTGTTATAAGCCATCCTATAAATTCTTATATATTTGTGTATGTTGTATTAAATCTGTTTCTCTAGAAGGCACTGATTGATGCTGATTTTTCTGGGGTCATTTCAGAGAGGTGGGGTCATTTCTGTGACTGACCAAGTGGTTCAAGTGCCTTCGGGACTGGCTTGTGAGAATGGTTTGGAAATATTTGGAGCTGCTGGCTGAAGAAGCAGCCCTGGAATGCATTAAGCTGTTCTTGATGGAAGATTCTGGTCAGAGTTCAGAAGAGCAGAATACTGAAAGAAATGGGGCCAACAAAGATCAGGCTCAAGATGTTTTGGGCTGAAAGAAGGACTATGATGGCTGTTAGACTCCCACGTTGCCTTGGGAGAAAGTCTGCCTGCATTTTGTTCACATCCAGATTTCATTTGAGGCTGAGATTGAGTATAGCAACTTAATTAATCTGGAAAAAGAAATTTCAAGGCAGTCCAATGGTAAAGTGACAGCCTCACTCCTGTTGGGAACATTTAGCCAGATTTATGTTGAGAATCAAGAGCAAAAAGTCCAGAAGAATTATCTAAAATGTTGCGGGTATGGCCAGAGAGGAAGCTCTAGTAATGTGGATGGCAATAATGAAGCAAAGGAAAACTTGATTGCTAAGAAGGAGCAGGACAATAAAAAAAAAAAAACACCTCAGTACATTACAAGCACCAGTAGGATCCAACCTTTGTAACCTCAAAATTGAGAGGTGACAAATTTTGCTTTGAGAAGGAAGTCCCTGAGCACCCTGTTCTGGTAGTATCCCAGGGAAGTTTTCCTCAAGATTTGGTTCTTAGTGCTCATTAACACAAGCACTTATCCTCTAGAGCCAAGAAAAGAGGAAAGCTGCCTCCTCCTCCAGATAGCAGCAGACTTCGGCATCATCCGCTTGGTGCTGGTTTTAGAAGCTAGCAGAATACAAGAGTTTTGGGATCAGAAGGCTTCCCTGAAGATTTCGAGGGGGTGGTGGTGGAAGTCAGGCAGTGTGCTTCTGGGAGGGCAGTTTTTGAAGCTGTGAGAGGTTGAAGGTACGCTGGAGACCGCAGAAAACTGGAGAAGCCAGGACAGTGGACTATTTGAGGAAAGCTGCTACAATTGTGCAAAGCCACTCAAAGACAAGTTTTGAGAGTGGTAATCACATGCAGTAGCAGGTTTTGGGCAACCCAAGCGCTTTGGAGTTCACAGACTGCCACAGCTACCCTGGGTATTCACCCTGGTACTACAGGACCTAATGCATACTGTGATGGATTTGTTTTTCTTTCCTTTTTTTTTTTTTTTTTTTTTTAGTGTTTGGTTCACAGTCTCACTATGCAGCTGAGACTCATAGTGATCCTTTGTTTTTAGCCTCCGCAGCACTGAGATTATAGATATAGGCCACCATTCCTGGTTTCAGGGCCCGCAGGGCATACATTGCATTCCAGAGTGGACACAACGTGAGGTACTGAAGATTGAACTTGGGTCCTTGCACCTGCCAGGCAGGCACTTAGACCACTGAGCCATGTACCCAGCCCCTGTCATGGAGTTTGAGCTTGCTTCTGTTGCATTCCATTCTACCACCTTATTCAGAAGGTGTAATTGTGTGTTGGAAGTGTAGAACTGTCCTTTTGCTTGCACAGGGGCTCACAGCAAAGAGTTTCTTTCAAACTCCAGAGGAGCTTCTGGACCTGAACTCTTCACAATGGTGAAACAGTTAGGATTCTGGCGATTCTTCAGAGAACTTATGCATAAAGTGATATGCATGACTCTTTTGGGAGCCAGTGGCAGAATGTGATGGCTTATATCTAGACGTCCCCCTAGCCCTCAAGAGGTCACAGGTGGAGGTCTTTGGAGGTGACTGACTGCTGGGATTAGGGGATCTGATGCCATGATTGATTTATGGAATGACACTAGGGCTGAGGGGACAACTCATTTCTGCCCACCGTGACCAGCTGCTTCTCCTCTGCAATCCTCTGAGCCATGCCAGCTTCACTGAAACCAGATAACTGTAAACTGACTGTGAGCTACCATACAGTTTTCCTCCTTTACCTTTGGGTGCTGAGTATTTTCCCTCAGCAGTGAGAGAAGTAACTAAAACACAAACTAGAATTGAATCTCTAACAAATCCTGACATAGAAGTTTCAGAAGTGAAACCATGAAGGTAAAAGAGCAGCATACAAACTTGTATGTTTATTATGAATATTCTCATTCTATATACATAAATTCAAAATAATGAGAAACAGGGGCTGGGGAGATGGCTCGGTGGTCTAAGCACCTAACTGGCAAGCACAAGGACCCGGGTTTGATTCCCAGTACCATATGCTACTCTGGCCCTGGCAGGCTATTGAAACCAGACATGGTGGTGCACGCCTGTAATCCCAGTGCTGGGGAGGATGAGACAAAAGAATCAATATGAATCTGAGCTGCGTAGTGAGCACCCGTGCCAAATAAATAAATGAATAATTTTTAAAAATTAAAAAATAATAATGAGTAGAGTTTTAATTATTGTTTGTCCCTCAAAATTACATAAGTTAATGGTTGTAACTATTAGTTGAATTTTACTCTCCTGCTGTTTTCGTTGCTGCTGTATGTTCCTATGTTAGTGTTTTATTTGAATTTTGATTTCCATTTGTCACAGTGACTCTTCTCTCATTGCTGGGACAAATACCTAGCACTCAAACTGAAGGAAGGAAAGGTTTATTTAGCTCACAGGTACTGGACATTTCAGTTCATACTCAGCTGGCTCGAAGGCAGAGGGGCACATGGCAGAGGTCAGCAGTTCATGGCAGCAGCAAAGAGCAAGAGAGCAAAATGGAGGCGTAGCAGCAACCGTGGCTCCAGAGAGCAAGGCTGTCTCTCTGTCTATCTTATGTTACATTCAGGCTATTCACTGCAGGCTGGGTCTAACACTAACACCCGAAAACCCAGAAGTAGTCAGACCCATAAGCCCAGCCTTGGATCACCCGCAATCCCAGTGGATCATGAGTCCACATGAAGTCCCTGCCACAGGACTGCAAGAGGCTTCATGGGGGACAACTAGACAAAAACCATAACACCATTGCTAATCGGACTCTATGCCTCAAGCCCAATCCAGGTTGACTCCTAGATGTATTGCATTGCAATTTGTGTACATCTTTGGTCAAATGGAAATAATAAAACATTCCAATAGAACTGAAAGGATAAAAGATGATAAAATTTTTATATGTGAATGCAACATCATAAAATATGACTTTTTGGCTAATTTTTACAATGAAATATTAACCAAGAAAAATCCATATATTCCATTTATAACCCAGTGTGCTAACTTTTCTTCTAGAAGAAGATTCATTCTAGGATCTTATCCCAAAGAAAACATCTGAGAATAAGAAGTGATTAGAATAAAATTGAATATATGTATAATTTTAAATCTTTAAAACTTTTTATTATAGGATAGTTGAAATTACTGAGAAACTTGGCCTGAAGAATTTAACATTTTATTTTTATAAAACTCTTGTATAAATGAAATACATATTTCAACTATTATTATATGTGCTGCCAAAGCGAGCATGATATTTCAACTATTATTGACAGTTTATTTAAGCCACTACCAATCAAAATGAAACATTTTTACTGACTAAATTTAAAATAATCCCTTTAAAATAATATCTTTATATATGTGCATTTCTATAAATAATTTAGGGTATTTTCACCTATTGCTTAAGTTTATAATAGCTTATAGTGTTTAATATTTAAATGATAATTATAGAAGCAAAGCTTCAAAACATTGGGAAGGAAATCACTTAGTACTATCAATATAATGTAAGTATCATTTATTATTAACTTTTTTCCATTGTGCCTATAATTATAAACTCAAACATATATAAATATATATACATATATATATATATATATATATATGACTATAGTGAACACCGAATTTTGTGTGCTGTACTTTCACTTACTTATGTCAAAGGTTGTTTTCATTTCTACCATTAAATTTTTACTTTAGGTGCAGTATGAAGGATATCTCTTCCCTAGAAAGGGAAAGCTATTGGATAAGAACCTACAGACTGTTCTAGAACTGTCAGGAAGAACAAAACTTCTTAAGGAAAAATGACATAGTGAACTGAGAAACAGCGCAAATCTGCTAGCCCACAGTCTGAGAAGACATGATTTGGAGACTGGGCATTTGTGCATCAGGGTATTCCAGCAGATTCCAAAATGTCCACAGGATCTAATAAAAAGCATAGTTTTTACCGAAGTTACTTCAGGCTTTTTAAACAATTGAATCTCAGTTCCCATGACAAAGACTGGGAAGATCTCACAATTTTTGCAAGTGTTTGCAAGGAGCTAGTGTTGCATTTTCATGCCTGACTGTTTCTGAAGCCAAAATTTTAATGAAACCATTTTCCCTTTACAGCCCGTTTATTATACCACCTTGCTTCCCCCAAAACACAAGAAGTTTTTCTATGATTGACTTAATTTCTACATTCATAAACAGTGGTCCTCGCCTTTTAAGATACATCCCAACATGATGAACGTAAAGTAGCATTTCTAATTTGGATTTGCATTTGCTCAATTATGAGGAATAGACTCCTAATTCAGGATTAACAGATCAAATGATTAATGAGGGGCATAGGTCTTGGATATGGCTCAGTAGAATAAGCACTTCTCTGCCAAGCACAAGGGCCTGAGTTCAATTCCTGGTTCTGCCAAAGGGGGGGGGGGGGAGGCAATGCCTGTGAGGTAAATGAGGGCGGAAAAGCTACCAGACCTGATGCATCTCTGACGCTCAGTGAGGTGGAGAAGAAAAGTGGTTTGATTGGCAGCAGGTGGGGAACAATCTAGATTGAGAAATCTGGCAAAATTTATTGAGGTGTCTTTGAACCAAAGTTGTCTGATTCCTGCACCAGAGTTCCCAGAAACTAACTTTTGTGTCCCTGGTACACCAAGGCACTGCCAACAAGTATCCCTTCTAGAGCCTGGTAGAAAAGCACGCCTGGAATTAAAGAAACAACCACTGAGAATCCTGAAACTAATACACCCTGCAATGCAAGGTGCATTTATTTCCCTTCAAATAAAACCATGTAAAAATTGTGATATGGCCTAGGAAAAAGCCAAGTTACATAAGGCTTTATGCCTTATATCAGATTGAGGTGGCTTACTTGGGTCGATAAGTTCTTTCTGGTTTCACCAACTAAAATTTGACATGCTAAATGCTGATCAAGCTAGAGCTATAAAGTTAGGGCACAGGGTCTAGATCTAGGTCACAGAAGCAGGTGGAAATGAGTTAAAGCCAACATGATGATTCTAAGAGGAACAAATCAGAGCCCAACACACTGAGTGCTGTCCACAGTCACATGAAGTCTGCATCTGAAGAAATGGTGAAGAAGGAAACCAGAATCTAGAAGAAAAAACAGGATTTAATTTTATTTTTTTCTGAAAAGAATGTCAATTTACTGTTCAAGCTTATGAGAAGTTAGAGTGAGAAAAAAGAGAAGATTTAATTCTGAAAAGTTATTTCTATTTAATGAGTGCAAATTAAAATTGTAGAATTGATTTTTACTTTGGCATACAGCACAAAATCTTGTTAAACAATTGAAATTTTAATCTCTTTAGACCATTGAGGAGAAATACAGAACAAATACAGAGAAATAGAGACTGAATAGGAGTAATGTGGAGAAGAAAGGACATAATTAGCTAATGGCATCACATTTCCATGCAAGAAATCAATCAAATCAAGAGTCTGCAAAACATGACTTGAGGGTCAAAGCCAGCCTGTTACTGTACATAGTTTCAATGTACAAAGTACACCAATTTATTCAAATGCTACCTATAGCTGCTGTTACTATGCATTGGCAGAATTCAGCCTGCACCTCACAGAGTCTAAAATATTTACTGTATGATCCGTTAAGGAAAAGCTACACACTGTAAGTTACAATTAAAGCACCATTGTACACCAACAAATCTACCTCATCACTTCATAGAGTGCCAGTGCTTCAAACTTTATTCTGAACCATCATTAAAATCTGAAGAATAGGGACAGACAGATAACTCAGGGGATTAAAGCACATGTTAAGGCAGATGCAGGGACTGGGGTTTGATCCCCGGCCTGCCATGCTGGCCCTGTCCCTGGAGCATGCTGAGATGGCAATTGAGACTGTGCATGGTGGCATGTGCCTGTAATCCCAGCACTAGGGAGATGGTAACAGGCAGATCACTATGAGTCCAATTTGTATAGTGAGACTCTGCAGACCCTATACTAAATACCAAAAAAAAATGTGAAAGATAAAGTGAATATACACAGACACACAGACACAGACACAGACACAGACACACACACACACACACACACACACACACACACACACACACACCTGTCACCATTTTCAGATGAGGGAGTGTGAAATTTAATCTTGGTTATCAATTTGGTTGGATTGATAAGTGCTTAGCAAAGTAATACTTCACACTTGCATACTTCTTAGTGTGTCTGGAAGAGTGATTCCAGAGATGATTGGCAGTGCGATCCAATAGGCCTAGGAAAAATTTTCCCTCCTTCTTCCCCTCCCTCCTTCCCTCCCTTCTCCCCTCCCTTCTTCCCTCACTCGCTCTCTCTCTTTCTCTGTCTCTCTCCCACATTTCTGTCTGCCCTGCCTGGCTATCAGGAGTAGAACAGCTTGTTTCAGCCACAGCCCCCTGCTGTGTTGTGTTGCCACATCTCGGAGCCAGAAAAAGCAGAGCTGACTGACCACGGACTGAAACCTCTGCGATCAAGACCCAAAACAAATCTTCCCCCCATTAAGCTGGCCTCAGATACATTGACACAGTGTCAGAAAGCTAATATCATTGCTGTCCAGTTTTCCCACTATGTAAATTTCTGCTTAGGCCACCAGAGGAAAAGCAGTTGCTACAGATAACTCAGTCGGTTTGGAAAGTTTCAAACTAAAGAGTGGCATGAAGTCTGTGTTCTTGCTCTCTAGTGTACGAGGACAGTATTTTGCCTTTTTACGCAAAGGTACAATGAATACCAGAGACCTAAATAATGTTATTTAGCATTACATAAGCATGAAGTGGTACGCCAAGGCTTCAATAAGCAAAGCCAACATGCCCGCTGTTTTCCACACAATTATCTCTTAATACCATCCCTAAAAGGGATAATTAGAATAATTATACTAAAAACAATAACTATGAAGGGCCAACCAAATTGCTCAGCTGATTAAAGCACCTGCAAGCAGGCGCAGGGCCCAATGGTTTGATCCCCAGGCCTGCTGTACTGGGCCTGCTCCCTGGGTGCTCTGAGACAACAAATGAGACTAGGTGTGGTAGCATATGACAGTAATCCCAGTTCTTGGGAGGCTGTAAACAGGCAGATCACTACGAGTCCAGTCTAGTAGTAAGACCCTGAACACCCTGTAGACCCTTCCCTAAAATGTAAAAATAAACAAATAAATAAACAAATAAAATAAAATAAAATAAAAATAACCATGTAATGGTGAGAAATACATACTTATAGAAGAGGAAACTATTTGTTCCCAGGAAACAAATTATGTGATTTATTTTAAATTGTTAAACAAGACTAATGTAACCTTAGTTGTTTATACATCAATCCACAGAATCTAATAAGCCTTAAAAATCAGTCTTTAATATCTAACATAAGAAATATACAATCTGGGGACTCTCTCTAAAATTGCAAATAGGACTATGTCTAATATAAAATACTAACTCATAATAACATAAATCAATCAAAAAATCAGTTGTATGTTTTTGCATTTTTAATCATTTTTTATAGGATATAGGGTCTTGCCACACAGCTCAGACTCGTAGCTGTGATACAGTCCTCCTGACTCAGCCGCCTGTCTCAGCCTCCCCGGCACTGGGATTGCAGGCATGTGCCACCATGCCTGGTTTCAGTGGCTGTGGCAGGCACATCAGCATGGCATCCAGTACTGGGGTTCGAACCCAGGTCCTTGCACTTGCCTAGCAGGTGCTTACACTATTGAGCTATCTCTCCTCCCAAACAAAAATCAGTTTTGTAGAAGAATAGAGAAAGTGGGATTGTAATGAACATTTGCCTGTGAAATAAAGAGAGGTAGAACGACAAGATTGCTAGTCAATGGTAAGAAGAACATAAGTGGTGTGCTTGAGCTGGCAAACTGCTCACTACAGTGTGACAGAAGCAGGATATGAGATGGCTGCCCTATGCACACAGCAAACACTGGGCAATCTATTAAAGTAGAAACCACGGTCCTATAGAAAATCATTTTTGCTTCCTTTCTTTTACCATTTAAACCATCAACAAATATTCACTAAATGCCAGCCCTCACTATTAAGGTGCTTAGTGAGATGCATATCACATTCACTGGGAAAAATAAGGTTCAAATTAGTTGGATTAAATACTATGTGACCCCATCATAAAACACTACTTCCTATTATTAAATACCTAAGCAATGAGTAATTCATTTGAATAACAATGCTCAGTTAGTGGAAGACTGCCGTAGGCCACAGTATTGACAGACATAATTCTTACCTTGTAGGACTTCAGTATTCAAATCACACAGCACCACTGCACCTATTAATAGTGACAATGGTATTGGAAAAATTTGTACTTCCTAGCAGATAGTAAAAAACATGTATTACCGTGTAACCTTGCTTAATTTTTTTCACACCTGCTGATTCTTCATTCCTAATTAGGCTAATGGTGGATCCTGAGTAAAAATATATTATTATATAACACTTAACCAGCCAGTGAGATAGCTCAGTGGGTTATGTGGCTTCTTAGGCAAGCGCAAGGACTGGGGTTCAGTTCCTGACACCACAGGCCATGATGCCTGGTCAGCACGGCATGTGGTGCCAGGGATCGAACCCCAGCATTTGATTATGGGTACTCCGTTTTATTTATTTATTTATTTATTTATTTATTTATTTATTTATTTATTTATTTTGGCAGAACTGGAGATTGAACTCGGGCCTTGTGCTTGCCAGGCAACTGTTTCTATAGCTCTATTATATAGAGCTATCTCTCTGGCCCCTGTGCACTCCATTTTATATCCTGTGCTAAAGACGATAAGCATAGTCATGCCTATCTGTGATACCAAAGAGAAGAAAGTAGCAACAACAAATGTGTTATGTTTATAACATATTGTGTGAAGGTAGCTTTGGGTTCTACTATAAAAGTATTGAAGGAGCATTTTAACACTAAATAAGCACAGCAAGGGTTGATGGTGCATACTTGTGATTCCAGAACTCAGAAAACTGAGGTAAGAAGATGACCCTGATTTCAAGTCCAACCAGGGCTACATATTGAGTACAGGCCAGTCTGAACTACAGTGGAAAACCCTGTCTTACAAACAAAACAAAATCTAAAGAAAAAGGTATGATTTTTTTCCCCCAAGTTGAAAGGAGAAACATTATAATATGCATGTATAATAGCAGTTATATTTATATTCTGGTAGACCAATCCCTGGTCAAAAATTAGAACCTTTTCTGCTCTATGATCCATTATGCAACAGAATTATATTATAATAAATAAGCAAAATCTATTAGACAGTAACAGTAATTTTGTTATTTTTTAATGGGCAATTTGAATTACCTAGCCATTAGCCTCATGTTAGGAAATATTGCCAGGTAATATAAACATGCAAGGTCTCAGAGAAATTCATTGTATAGCACAGCTCCAATCTTAGCTCTAGTTCCAAACTTCTGTGCTCTTTGTCTTATAAAATGAAGATCACACACCTAGAGAAGATGTGAAGACTACTGAACGTGATACAATTAAGAGGTCTCCAAACTCCAGGTTTGCACTGACACCCACAGAGATGCTGATGAACAGACAGGCCATAATAACAGCAGCAATTTCTCCCCAAACCTGAAGGCTTGTCACAACAAAGGGTAACCATGAGTAAAATGGCTTTTCTCCTGTCCTTCCAGCTCAGGGATCTCCTTGCTTACACCTGGCACTTTTGTAGATGACAGAAATCATTGAAAACCTGCCCAGGTTCCCTCACCCCCTTCAGGCTGGAAATGACCACGATACATTGGATGGATGTTCTACTTTTGTTACCTGATCCCAATATAACTGCATGCGATGCCTGAGGATGCTGGTGGCTACATGGAATAGAATCTCTAGTGATCTCTTCTAGCCTAGAAGTAGTACAAATTCAGGGATTCCCCAGCCTAATGTCTCTTCAAATACTCATGTTTCTGATGCTTTTGATGCTGGCAGAGGGACAATTCTTTTGCATTGTAATAACTTATATTTTATTGTGATTTATGAAAGAAAAAAATCAAACTTTATGCGGGCAAGTAATACATATTTGCATATCTAGAACCTAGCTTTCTAGAACGGTTATAAAAATCAGTGTATATATCACTGTTTTACATTTTTCCAGAAGCTCAGTATCAGAAAGTATTGCACCACAGTGCTTGTTTACAAAGAATTTATCAACACCGCAATGCAAACTGTCCTCATTTGTTATTCCATCCTATTCTAGCAATCATTATCCTGTCAGTCTTCGGTGTCAATGGGATGCACAGAGATTCTGCAGGGTCATTTGAAAAAGGTTTCTGAAGGCTGGTAGGTTGAGAGGTTTGATTTTAAAGATTTTCTTTAAAAAGCCAAGACAAAAATATAAACCACTGTATGTAGGTGGCCTCCTCCTTGTGATCAAGCATCCTTGGCCCGAACAGTTTATCTAAGAGGAAAGAGGGAAGTCCAGTGTACTAGGTATCTTAAGAGCCTGTAGTTATCCAAAAGAGTTGATAACATCTTAAGTTGATCCTATGACTTGGCGAAACCATTACATTTTTAAAATTGAAGTTGTTGCATAGCTATAATCAAGAAGAAAAGAGGAGAAGAAGATAATGTGTAATTGCTTTTTATTTTACCGTACTAGTAAATTGGGAGGATCTCACTGCCTTTGGGAAACTTGGATCGCTCAACCTGTTATTAATGCAGCTAGGAACATAAGCAGTCAGGTGCTAACAAGCAGTGACTGTCAACAGCACCTCCCATTTCTCTCAACTCATTTTCTTGTTCTCCACCGTCACTGCAAGTCTGATGGCGACATGTAGAGATCTACAAGCTATACCATATCCTCCTAAAGAGTTGGTCATTCCCTTCTTGAGCCTTTTCTTTCTTTTTTAAATTTCCTACTTTTTAATTTTTTTTCATTTTAATGAGAAAAAGATAAAATAGCAATGAAACAGTTTCAAGACAGATTAGTACGACAGCTACAGTAATTAATATATTGCATATTGTTGTCTTCCTAGTAGTTATTCAGAGGACAAGATGTAGACATTATGTCTTTCAAACCAATATTAGTACAAACCTTTCTTCCCAATGAACTAAGAGAAAATAGCTATATATCTATTCTACCTTGTATATACATATATATTTTCACACACACACACACACACACACACACACATACACATACAAACACACACAAAATGGTCCTTCATTTATATCTCTTCTCTTTTTTTCTTGTTTTGTCAGAGATGGGTATTCCATTGTGGCAAGAGAAGCTGTATTTGGAGAAGTCTGTAAAGGGCCTCTACTTACTTGATTGCAGGTACTTGTATTCAACAGAATAACCAAACAGAGCCGAATAGCCCTTAATAATAGTGGGTTATCAGCACAACTGGCAGCTGTTCCAAGTTGTTGACATGACCCTTTTACAGCTTAGCTTAGCGATATACCTTCACTTTTATACCCTGTGGTTACACTTTTCTGCTGGATGGTTAAGACCAAGCTAAGCAAGACCTACATAACTAAAAATGTAATATTTTCTATCTGACAAGGTCCGTCAAATCCCCTCAGGATTTACCCTGGAACCATGTGCAGCACCTTGTGGGTCCTTTGTCAGTGTCAGCCATGTGGATGAGTCGCAGCCACTGCTTGACCAATTCACTCTCTGTGAAAGCCTAAGATAATTTTTTCTCCTCAGGTGACTCTCCTTAGAGCCTTTTCTTTCAAGACCAAGGTATTCAACATAAAAACAGTAAGCTTTTTGTATCAAGTCTGTTCCTCTCTATATGTGAAGAAATAGTTCTACCAGTCTATCTTCTGGTAGACATGATGTATACTTTTCTAAATAAACTATTCCCATATATAATGTAATGAATGAACCACTACAACATCACTCATAATTATGTATAAATAAAATCAGAATTTTATAATAGTAAAAGATTGACATATTTTGTCACTTTGCCTTTTTTGTTTACTTTTCTGTATAATAATACTGGATTTTATTTTTGTATTTTAGGGAAGGGTCTACAGGGTGTTCAGGGTCTCACTATTAGACTAGACTGGTAGTGATCTGCCTACTTACAGCCTCCCAAGAGCTGGGATAACAGGTGTGTGCCACCATGCCCAGTCTCAAATGCCATCTCAGTGCGCCCTGGGGGAGGGACCAGCAAAGAAGGCCTGGAAATTGAACGCCAGGCCCCTGCACCTACTTGCAGGTGCTTTAATCTATTGAGCTCCTTGGCCAGCCCTTAATAAAAACAGATTTAAATTCAAATTCTCTTACTCTTCTATAAGGTTCTTATTCCTAAGACTCTGCAGTCTAAAGGAAAATAAAACAAGAGGTCTTTAACACATTTTATGGATTAATGGGCAGATCTTGGCCTATAGAAAATAATATGTTTATTCAGAAGCACTAGCAAAATGTTTAATGAAGACATTTACCAATATAAGCAGCTCTACATCAAGATAAAAGTACAATTTACAAAGTCAGAAGTAACATAAAAATTCACACTGCATTGTAATAAGGTATAAAATATATGTAGCAGTAATCTAACAGAAATAAACTAAATGAATAGAATGTCCACCATGAAGAGAGCCAGTGAGACACTGTAGTTCTTTCGACTTAATGAAAATAAAGCTCAGAAAGTAGATCTTAGACACACAACAAATTTATTTAAATACTAATTCAATGATTTTTCTCACCTTCATTCTACTTATTTTAAGTGTAATAAAATTATAAAAATTGTACTCTTGAATATACCAGATGTCATTAATTCTAAGGCATGGCCCCACATAAGATATTACTGAACAACTTTGAACAAAAACATTTGTTAAATCTGTTGAACTTATTTGTCTTTTTTCTAATACCTCGAAAGTTAATTAAATTGTAAATATAATATTTGCTGCACGTTAATCAGAATTTAAAAAGACACTTCCTCCAAATGTGAGCTGCTCGTGGCTTCTGAATGGTAAATGTGAAGTTCTTCCACAGTTTTGAGCAAATGCATTAATTTTAGTTCTATATACAACTATGCATATATTTATTGAACTCTTCATTTGATGGTAATATTATGAGTGTAGTGATGATGTTCTTAATTTAGTATTTGTGATTTTTACACATGCAGCCTACATTTTAACTGTAGCATTTTTAGCATAAATTTGATTCTGGGATTTTGGTGATGCCTGTGGAGTATCACCAAGATGATGGTAAAGACATCAGTATTTAAAGGAAGGTTTTTTTGAACTTAAATAAAGAAATTTGTATTTTGGATGCAACAATAAATTTTGAGCCTATTTTGTATTGATCTTATTGCCCAAGATAATTTCTTTTTAAAATTAAGATTTTAAAAGACCAACGATTATTGATTAGGATAAAACAAACATTTAGAAGACAAGGCACTTTATACTTGAAGTTTTTTTTCCCTTAAGAGCAATGGGCCACATTAGTCCTTTTTTTTAAGAGTAAATAATACAGTAAAACCTCACGCTGTCTTTAAAACTGAATAATATGTATCATTTTAAAACATTACCTAGTAATCTGATGTTGTTCATATTTTTCAGTAGTAAAAATTTGCAACTTAAGTAAATGATCTCTACAACCTAAGATCACTCAATACAAAAGAAAATATTATACAAAAGCAAAAGAACTGAAATATTTCCTGAACTCAGCAAAGTCCTCCTCAATTTAAACCAGTGTTCTTTCCAAGTATGCAGTTAAATATAAAATGTTGTTATATTTAAACAATTAAATATTTCTCATTATTTCTCTGGAAGCATATGGAGTATTTTTCACTTTGTAATCTAAGAATAAAAACAATAAATATTCAAAAGCAGAACATAACACAGTTCAAATTGCAAGAATCTCACTCCACATTCTCATTATAAAATAGCCTGAAATTGTTTTTGACTAGCTATGTGTTCCAGTGGAAAAAGAAATTGCACTCTTCCACACAAAAGAATTATATTCTAACTTGAATAACCCACATTTTTCATGACAGTCACTGGCCTGTCTCAAGGTTTAATTGAAACCAAATGAAGGCTAGTAAAACTAATCAAAACCAAACAACCACTTGGAATACACAGAGGACTTAGAGTGCACAGGTTTCACCTCGAGTTACAGTTCTCAAAAATTTGGTTAGAGCACTTCAAAATTAAATTTAAGATGTGGCCAGGCCTGAGAACTAGACATAAAACATTCTCTCAGGAGTTCTGTGAATAGCTAAATTGCGAATAAAGTCTTACTCTCTTAAAGTTGTACAAGGGTCATGGAGAAACGTAGACAATTTAAAATCAATTTCATAGACTGTATATGATAGCAAACAATTAGCTTTTCCAATATTAAAATGTATATGCTACAGTAATGTTACTCTTTAAATAAAAAATTGAGAAATTTCCCAAAATGTCAGTGTATTACTTACAGAAATCATTCTACAAAAGCTGGAATCTCAAAAGCAATGCATGAGAAGGGATAGAAATTTGGAAAAAAATTAGGAGTAAAAGCATTCAGTACCACCTCAGGTATCTTGGGGACCACGGAAGGTGAGTCACCCTGTGACTTGCAGCTCATCCTGAAACTCTGATTTCCTTACTCTGATTTCCTTACTATACAAAGAGACTAATCATTCGCACCCCTAACATACTCTTCACCCCTAGGCAGTGGAGAGAGATGTAACACTAGTACTATAAAACATAAAGCAGGTATTATAGGATATTACAGAGAAAAGCAATAGAAAGAAGATCACTTCTAAATTATTGGTTCACTAATTAGAGTTTTCTCTTTGTATTTGAAGGCATAGAGAAGTAACTTCAGCTCTGATGCATGAGACTACTAGATTTATCTTATTTCATGTAAATAATATGAAATTCACTATTTCTCTGAGGAAGTCATATGGTAAGTGACCTCCTATTCAATTTCTGGACCAACCAGAATGGTAAGCAGTGTGGCCATTTGCTGAGTAGAACACAAATGGCACATATAAAAGTGATTTAAAAGATTTGGTGACCCCATTTTGTTATTCCACGCACTTGGGCTCCTGGCGGCCACTTTTAAAACCATGGAGTGTTTAAAAAAAAAAACAGACATAAAATATAAAGCACTGTCCGAGGATAAAATATCCTTTTATGCAGTTATATAACCTACCCTTTTAACAAAGCAGCAGCAAAGAGATACATCTGAGAAAAATAAAGTTTATTAATAATATTTTGATGTATCTGAAATGTTCTGATTCACTGAGGTTATACTACATAATTAATAATTTGTCTGTAATTTTAAATTTCTGACAATCTAAAAATCTTTTTAAAACAGTTGTTTAATCTTTGTCTTAGTGGACTAGTAGCTGGTACTTTAAGCTTAAGCCTACAATAAGAAAGTCTAATGTTTATTTGGTTGAAGTTTTTAAAGCAGAAGAAAACAAGGAATAAGCAATGCATGAAAAGACAGCAGCTGAGAATTTTCTAGAACAAAAATTTAATGAAACTCAAGCAGAATAAAAATTGACACATTAACAATACAGATTCAGAAAAATATAGGCAAAGAAGAAACTTTAAAAATATATTGTATATAAAATACATGATACTATAGAAAATAAGTGTATCTGCTTCCCAAGGTACAGAAACAGAGGGAGAGGGGGCATGGTGGGAGGAGAGAGAGAGAGAGAAAACACATCACTTTCCAAAGCTTGGTGACTGACCTAACTGAAAGGCAGAAGGCATCAGAATATTTTTCAGTGTGTTCAAATACTTTTTCAAATAAGTATTTTACATTTCAAGAAAAACTGATTTCTGAAAACGAAAGTGAAAAAAGACCTTTATAGACAAAGGCTAAGAAATTTCAAAGCCAGCAGGACTACACTAAAGGAAAATTCTGAAGGACGTAATTGAGGCCCGAGGGAAACAACCCCAACTTTCAAATGGAAGCTCAGACAAAAAGAAGGGGGAAAGGTAGCAAAAGAAAAGAGGTGAAAATGAGAAAAGAAGAAATCTCAGTATAATTTTACCCTTTAAAGTAATAATAAAGATTTTTCATATAGTTTATACCAATGTATGTGAGTAGATAGATATGCATACTTCATACTCAGTAAAAAATCAAATTCTAGATTGATTATATATTTAAATTTAAAAGACAAAATAGTGAATTTCTTAGATGATATTTTAAAAGGACAGCAGAGTAAGGAAAACCTCCTTAAACTTTACCCAAAAAGACTCTAACTATTAATTAAAGATTTATTAACTTGATTACAGTAAAATTAAGAAGTGACATTAGCCAGAAGGCATCATTAAGAAAGTGAAAAGACAAGCCCACTGAGAGGGAGGAGATATTAGAAACTCACATAATTAACAAGGGTTCCTATCTGGAATATGTAATGAACTTCGAAAAATCAATAAGAAAAAAGCCGGCAACCTAAGTTGTTCCAAGGAGATTTCAGCAGTCATTTTACAAAGCAGGCCTTTTACGAAGCCATCTCAGTAACAAGTCACTCTAACATATGCTCAATTTCACTTACAATGGGAAAAATTCTAATTAAAAACAAATGAGCTCCTATGCCCAGCAATACTGCATATTGGTTGGAAATGGAGCAAGAGAAACACCCTTCTCTGAGTCACAGGTGAAGATAAAACCAACTATGTGCACATGCAAAGGCTTATGTGAGAATGTGTATAATGGCACTGAGGCAAATAAACACATTCATGAATCATATATCTGAAATCCAACTCTGTAAGCATCAGCTATGAAAGTGAACTCACTACTGTTACGAACAATGTGCATGACTCTCACCAACATAATATTAAATGAAATAACCTATGTATAAAGAAATCTAAAAAACAGGCAAAGTTAACTCTTGCTGTTAGATATACGAATAATAGTTACAGTTGAAGAAAGTCCAGGTGGTGGCAATGAGGAATAAGAGACCAAAGAAGGACCTGCAGTTTCTCTATTTTGTTGCTGTTGCTTTTGTTTCTTTTACATTGGTGATGTGTACAAGAATGTGCTCATGTTTTGGAAATTTAGGGAAGCTTGTACATGTACGTGTAACACATGGATATTACATGTGTATTTCACATTTATTAAATGTGTACAACACATACCACATTTAACTACACATATAGGAGTTAAAATACAAACCAAAAATAAAACTTAATTAAATATAATAAAAATGAAATGACATAAAACAGTGAAATAAAAAATAAAATTAAAAACAAAAAGAAAATGCAAGAAAGTCAATCTCATTTATAATTATAAATGCAAAAATTCAAAGCAAACTCTGTTCAAAACAAAACCAGCACTAAAAATGCAATGATACAGCGAGGCCAGGCTGGATTCACACTAGATATTCAGATTTACTTTCCACTAGATTAAATTGGCATAGTGATATCATAAAAGCAATGATTTTCATTATTTGCTTAGAATACACAAAAACGTCTATTAAAACTCTATACGCATAAAATTTTAAAAACAATTTTAAATGTTAGAAACAGAAAGACACAGTCTCCAATCTAACAAAGTCAGTTACAAAGTAAAATTTTCGCATCATACTTAATGATGTACAGTAAAACAGTACAATAAAATAGCAAGACAAAGGAAAGACTAGCAACACTATTATTCAATTAGTACTATATTACTGTCAATGTAGTACATTGTACATAGAGAAAGGAAATAATCCAAAAATTGATGAAATTGGTAAGTTTAGTAAAGTCGTTCTATACAGGATCAGTATACCAAAGGCAATTGTGTTTTTAAATTTTTCTTTAAAAATCTTTTATTTATTCATTTACTTGGTACAGGGTCATGCTACACAGCTCAGACTCATAGTGATCCTCCTGTTTCAGACTCTCTGGGATTACAGGAGTGTGCCACTATGCCTTATCTCAGTGGCCAGAATGGTAAGAGATTGGCATGGCATGCAGTACCAGGTATCAAACCCGGGTCCATGCATTTTCCAGGCAGGCACTTAGAGCACGGAGCTAACTCCCCAGCCTGTGTTTTAGAATATCAACAATAAAAAGTATTTTGTAGCGTAAAACTTACCACAGCATTAAAAAAAATAGATAGTAGAAAAAGTAACTTAGAAAAGATACACTATTTCTATAAACTATATATGTTATTTTATAAGACAAATTAATGACATCAATAGAGATATTTATTGTATCCATAGATTGGAAGACAATGTTATGAATATGTCTGTGTTTAACAAATTAATTGATAGATTCATAGTAATACCAACCAATGTCACAACAGAATTTTGAACTGTGTATTACACGTATATTTGTATAGATGATATTTTAAGTATGGGAATTAAAACAATCATGAATATCTATGCACTCATGTATGCAAACAAAACATAGAAGGTCTTGCTCAACTGCTACAAAAACTTATCAAAATCATATAAATATTAGGCTATTATATTGTGAGCTTAAAGAACAATACAAAGGTCAACACAAAAGAGTACATATTCCTGGAATGAATTAACCTATGTCTGGATGCTTTATCTAGATGCCCTATGAAATTAGAAGAAAAGAATTGCTTTCTTATAAGGTCTGTCTGGCACAATTTTCAATGCTTAAACTAGTTATTCAGGGTTTGTTTGTTTGTTTGTTTGTTTGAGAGACTTGGGAAAATGTTCTTTATAAAATCTGTTTAGATAATGTCTATATTTCAACTATGCTCATTTTCATAAAACAGTTTTTACCTCTTTGTTAAAATAAGGCACATACTCCAAGTCATAATAGTAATGTCACAAATATTCAATTAATTAGTTTTCCAAAGGTAGAAAGTTTGAAAACTCAGCATGATGTCTTGTGCTATGGATGACTGCTGCAAAAGTATTCATTGAAGAAAAAATAATTTACATGTGAAAACCAAAATCTGATCAATGAATGAAACAAACATCATTTTACCATTTTAACCAAAATTTGAATTCTCATTTAACCAAAACTTGAACACTGGAAGCCAAACTCTTCCTTCCAATGCATAATTGTGAGGCAAACTCAAATGATACTTCCTAGTTACTCATTGAAAATCCATTTCTACAATTTGTTTGTAAAACTTTGTGATGAGTTTCTTTTCAAGCATTATTTGTCAATGCTATGGACAAATTATGTTGACCACTAAAGTAAATATGCACATAGTAGAAAGACAAATTTTGGAGAAGCATATTCTCATCATATGTTATATTTTATATTTGATGAGTCAAAAACTAATTGTTTTAAGTGTAATATAGGTAATAAAGAGATATGATATTAATGAATCTTTGTTTCACTTTGTTTGTTTTCAAACAAATTATAGAAATGGATTTTCATTGAGTAACTAGGAAGTATCATTTGAGGTTGTCTTACAATTATGCATTGGAAGGATGAGTTTGGCTTCCAGGGTTCAGGTGAGTGTTTCCTTGATGAGAATTCAAGTTTTGTTTAAAATGGTAAAACGATTTTTAAAAATATGTTTCATTCATTCATCAGATTTTTCCTGAAATTTTCTTATATCAAATATAAAAAATTTTGTAAACATATAAAAGAAGAAAACTTTTCTCTCATATTCAAACAGAATATGAACTTTTACTTTAAAATGTACACACTCATATTATCAATTGTTTGGATATGTTCTAATTTTATATTTTTCAAATAAAAATAATAAATTTGGTGATTAGATATTATTTTACATTATTCTTTATGCAATTGATTGTTCATTAAAATATTAATATAATTATATTAAGGAAATATTCTGCTGAAAATACTGGAAACTTAAAAATCAGATATTCTTTAAATTATAACAAAATAATTGATAAGGAGTTTTTAATATTAGATATGGTTATTGCAAATACAATGCTCTACTCTGATGAAGGAAATACTACTAGAGCTCTCTTCATATTATAGAATTGGCACAGAAATCTGTTTCCAACTAAAGAATCCAGGAGAACTCAGACTTATTTAAGATTTGGCAAATGTATTAAACAGTGCTCCAAATGCTTTGTTTTCAGTGATGCCTGTGAATATTTTCTCATGGCCTTCCTTTCTTAACTTTGAAACACATGCCCAGAGCATAGATATCTACCTACTCCGTCCTTAGAGACACAGTGATTAAAAGTTTTAGTATTCAATGATGATATGCCTGCAACATTTTTGTTTATCTAACACAAATAAAAATTGACAAGATATCCATGAGTTTACCTATAAAACAAAAGATTGAAATCTTGCTGGTAGAGTAGTTAAGAAATTTAGAAGACTTTGCGTGGAATCAAGAAGTCATGTCTTGAAAACAGCTGATGGCACTTGGGCTCTGAGTGGTTTGGAATCATTTTAAAGCATAAAGCCAAGCAAGAAGGTTACTTAAGGGCAGCTTTAAAAACACCACAACTACTTCTTAGGTCTGTGAAAATTTAAAAATACATTTCTAAAGCAAACTTTAATATGGAAAAATACTTTCTATGAATATTAGAGCAAATGTAGAGGTATTCCATAAACATTGGAGGAACATTTGAAATTGAAATAAGTGAAAATAATATGAGTACAATAGAATAATATGGAAAATTCTACTGTGTAAAATAGAGAATTGGGCTGGCAAGATAGCTCAGCGGTCTAGAGCGCCTCTCAGGGACCGCGGTTCGAGCCCCAGCACCACATGCCATGCCAGCCCCTCCCCGCAGGGCCGGCTGAGCTCACCCCCCACCTCCGCGAAAAAAGAATCCATGATGTGTAGTGAGACACTGTACTAAATAAAGGAATTTAAAAAATAAATAAATAAAAATAAAAATAAAATAGAGAATTTTCAGAAGAAAACCATGAAAGCCATTTTCAGAATTGGTTTTCCCTTGAAAAACTAGATCAGTGTATTTCTATTTCATTAGCTCATTCAGTAGTTGTTCTTTCATGTTCAACTTTTAGAGAAGAAAGTTCTAGAAAGACAAGATGAAAAGCAAAGTACAAGAGGACATTGTTCTTCCATTGCCACCCTTCCTACACTTAATAGAAAAGAAGGCTGCTTCTTCCTTGAGGTGGTTATAATAGTAAAATACTGCAAGCAGAAATTACTACCACAACTACTTTGTGGACCTTGTATTAGAACATCTTCAAAATCTTTTACAGATATTAATGCATTTAATCCTTCTGACAACTTTTCTGAGGTAGGTAGTATTCTTAACCAGTATTTTATGCATAAAAAAAGAGAAACAGACCAATTAAGTAGAAGAGTAAACATATTTCATAGAATTTCTGGTATTCAAAATCGCACAAAAGTCTTGATAAATAGTTCTTGTAGCCACTACATAACAGTGACAAGGAGTATGACAAAATGAGGTATAGATACCTTAAATACACACCTGAAGTAGCATAAATAGATTGTCACTTATTAATTTCTGGAAACTCCAAAATCTGGTTTCTTTCATGTGTAAAATATTAACTCTGGTAAAGAATTACTCCTGTTTAAAAAAGTACATTCCTGGCACGCATTAAGTACTCAGTGTGTGTCAGTTCCTAATGAAACCGATTTTCTCCTGCTTACTTTTTCTAGCTTAGTTATAAAGAAATGCTTGATTCTTCATTAAGCCCAGCATAGTTAAGATATTTACTTCCTTCCCACAAAAAAAAAAAAACAACCTTAAAATGCCTGTTAAGGGGTAAAAAGAAGATTGGGAAGTTGCCAGGGAAAACAAAGAAACAGGAAAGGAGAAGCAACAGATAAATTTCAGCAAGACAGGATGATTGAAAGAAAGTAGTAAGAGAAAACAGATATCTAGATATCTAAAAACAGAAAACCAATAAATGAATAAATTAATTAATTAATAAAATAACCAGCATGTACAGAGCACTAAGAAAAGACTAAAAGTAAAAGAATTTAAATCCTGAAGACAGAGAGCAGGTGAAATTAAAAACAGGGGTAAGGAAAGTTGGAGAGAAAAAGAGATCCTTTGGTGTCCCTTTGGGCTCCACACCACTGTGATCTCACTGATCCACCTAAAGGTTCAGGGTTCCCTTCTTGGAGCAAGGCTGAAGCAGACACTGCATAGACTGGAACACCTGGGCTCTACCTGAAAAAGAGAATGACTAACTACAACTCTACAAGCTAAATGGAACTATGAACACGTCCACACCACTTCACCAAACTCGTGCCGTTCTAGACTTTGAGAAAAGTGCTGAGCATGCTTATCGCATCAATGAGAGGAAAGTCTAAGAATCCATCTCTTCAAACTGTGATGTCAAGGAATAGTGTGTAGTTTTATGAGAGTTAAATTGCAACAAATTATATATATATATATATATATATATATATATATATATATATATATATATATATATATATCCTTGCTTAATTATTCTCAGTCAAGCTCTTAAATTGGCAAATATTTCCAGCTAAAAAGACAGGGCAATTTTTGGCCAAGATAGGCACTTAGGCACTGAATGAAAAATTAGAGGAAAAATTATTTGAGTATTACATATACAGCTTCAACTTTCTACTCTCTAACAAACTTCCAGAAATGATGGAAAATTTCTACTTAGATCCTATTTGATGCCACTGAATTATAATGCAACCCAGGAGTCTTCAAAGTATGGCTACCGAGATCTGAATATTAAGATTTGTTTAATTTTCATTAATTACATCCAAATAAGCACATGTAGATATCATATGCCATATTAGGCTGTGCAGTACCAGGAAAATTCATTAAAAAATCCAAATGGTAGTGCGTGTTAACTGCTCATCATCATTTTAGGAGCATAAATCAATGAGCTTGCCAGGTGGTTGCACTGGTAACTCCATCACTTGAAAGCCTCAGACAGGAGGGTGCTATGAATTTGAGGCCAGCCTAGGCTACATAGTGAGTTCAAGGCCAGCTGAATTACATAGCAGCATCCTCTTGCAAAAATAAACAAATAATAAATAAATAAATAGGCAAATGAATGAGAAAAAAGTAAAGAATGAGTTAGACAAGAATTATTCTACTTAAAAGTAGAGACAGAGAAAGTGTTAATATAGGTCATCCACAATAATTCATAATCAGTTGACACCAATTTATGTTGACTAGAGATAACTTGATTGGGCCCTCATTTGGCTTAGAAAAGTTTATCAGGTTCTCTGACTCAAACTATAAGATTAAGATTCACCTCAAGTCTGTCTGTCAAAACCTACATACTCTCTGCAGGAAAGGTCAGTTAAAAAGATGATCCTCTATCTGTCGCTTCAGAGCAGTTTTCATTGAACTATCTTTTGAGCAGGTTACACATGTATCTTATTTTTATTTTACCTTACTTTTACAATTTTTCCCTCTTCACTTTTATTTGGATGCTTCATATTTTACTATTTTCTTATTTTCTCAAAGTGCTGCTAAACATGTTCATTGGTATTTTAATGTCATGAATAGTATTACAGATTTAAGCTGTTGAATTTTCTTTGGGATCATTATAGATAGCAATTTTTTATTAAAATTTCTCAATGTTTTCTTTGACTTGCAACTTTTTTTCAATTTTTTGTTAACATTTTAAATAGAATTAAAGTTCTTATGTTTTCCCCTCAAATCTCTAAAATATGTACAGGTCTACTTGAATTATTTTTTTTCCTTTGATTGTTAGTTATATTTTCCTACCTCTGCTGCCATAATTTTTGTCACAAAAGGACTATAGAGCCTCCATGTCATGTAGTCTTTTACTGGAGGTTTCCTCCTTAATTTGTTAGAACACTTCAACTGGGAAAATATATTCTTCAGGGTTTTGTTCACAGTTTCGCTGAGATGCGGTTTTCCTCTACTTGTGCATGCATATTATTTTAAAATATCTTCCTGTAGCTCAGTCCCACAAATGACACCTGGCCACCAGTAAATGTCATTCTCATTATCCATGTCCACAACACACTAGAACTTTGTGCGATATCCTATCCCCAAGCTGTCAGAAGTGATGGTAATTCTAGCATTTATCTTATGTTTTATCCTTAGTACTTTTATACTATCATGAAAACTTTCCTAGTTCAATTGTTTTGAAACATTTAATTTTTAATTAACTAGTGTTTAATTTTCTGAATATTGCTTAGTCTTAATTTTTGTTTTAAGATTTATACTATATCTTTGAATTACAATTTATCTGAAAGGCATTGTATATCTTCTCCTAGTATTAGAAACTTTAAAAAGTATATTTCCATTTTCTGTGGACTGACACACATATGCACACATATATATGAAAAAAATATGTTTATAACCCAACATAAGATTGGTACTGTTTCATAAAAATCTTCAATTACCTAATATATTTTATATAGTACTGTATAACTATCATTTTGAGAGCTCCTTATTGTTCATTCAGGAGCATACTGCAACTTCTCTTGCCTTTTGAATTATGCTCTTTGTTATTTCCTATATGCTACATCTGGAGGTATTAAAATATCTCAAGTTTGTATAACTAGAAAATATTTTACTTTTAGTTTTCAAAGGTATGTTTGCTAAGTATAAGAGGATAGATCTTTTTTTCTTTCAGTCCCTTAATCAATCTAAGTTTCTTACACACTTGGTTCTTTTTTTTCTTTGTAATGTGGAATAAGATGCTAATTAATTTTGTTCTTCCATAGCTAATATTTTTTTATGTATATGCTTTAATCATTTTTTTCTTTACAATAAGTTTTGGACAATTTAATTTTTGTGTATCTTAGTATGATTTTATTTAAATTTCTTGTGCAAAAGGTTCATTTTTCTTGGAAATTTGGTATTATAAGTTGAACTAAATTAAAATTTTAAATCTTTAAGTATTTATTGCCTACTCCTTTCTACTTTCAGAATTCTAATTACATGAATATTAAAAAAAAGAAAGGAGCAGTTAATGCTCACAATTTTTGTTTTTACTCTGAATTTTTCCTCTCTTGAATTTCTTATAACTTACTAGGTTTTTTTTTAAACAAAACTTATATGTTTATATCTGGTAATCTGAAAAAAATAATTTGCACATAGCATCATGTGATACAGCAACCATTGTTGGATTCCTATTACTTTGTTTAGTGAAATTTTATATCATGTATAACGCTGTTTTCTTCTATCACTATTTTGTATTCTTTAAAAATAATAATAAAAAGTACAAAAAATAAATAAACTTATCTTCCAAACCTACTTCTCAGGTATCACTTATCTTTTGACAGAAATTCTGGCAAGTAGTTTTCTCTTTTCCCTGAATGACTCAGAGATCAAGGTGCACTGTCAGTATTTTAGCCCCGTGACCTTCCTATCCAACCACTACATATTCAGGAAAGATTAGCTTTGTATTTGAGTCAGTTGATCAGTCAGTCAGTCAACTAGTCAGTCTGTCTGTCTGTCAATCAGTTTCTCCTCATTCTCATATTTTTCCTTACTATCCATGGGTCTTCAGAATATTTCACTCTGCTTTTATTATAGCTTTTGAGCCTCCTGAGGAGGCAAAAATCTCAGTCATGTGTTTTAATCATCTCAAGTTTAGGCTTTGTTACACCACTGTAACATGAAAATGGAAGGGTTTTTTTGACACATAAGAAGGTAATTTATTTAATTTATGAGTTTATCTTACAGTTTCATCCATTTACCTATAAAAGCCTCGAGTTACTTTCTTTTTTAACATATATATTTTAATAATTTCATTGAGAAAGAAGTAGCAATGAGATAGTTTCAAAATAGGTTAGTAGTACAGTTACAATAATTAATACATTGCATATTGTTGTCTTTATACTAGTTATTCCTAGTATAAGATGCAGACGTGATATCTTAACAGTATTAGTTCAAAACCTTCTTCTCATTGAACTAAGAGAAAGTAAATGTATATTTATGCTATTGTGTATACATATATATTTTTTCCACTACAAAATGATCCATTTATATTGCTTTCTTTATTTTTGTCATAGATGTGCATTCTATTGCCATTCATACATTGTAGGTGCATGAATTCAGCAAAGTAATCCAATACAGTCCAGTAGTCTATAACAGTAGTGGATTATCCACAAGACTGGCAGTATCAGAAGTGGTTGACTTCAACCTTTTACAGATCAGCATATTAATATGGCTTTACTTTTTATACCTTGATTTTATACTTTTTTGTTGGATGGTTAAGACCAAGATAAAGTAAGACCTATGTTACAAGAAATATTAACTTTGTATATGACACAGTCAGTCAAATACCCTCATGACTTACCTGAAATCCTGTTCTGCAGTTTGTAGATCATTTGTCAGTTTCAGCCAAGAGGATGAGTCATGGCCATTGCTTGACCAGTTTGCTGTCCGAGAAAGCCTAAGAATATGTTTTCTCTCCATATGACTCTCCTTAAGAAAACGGAAGATATTATTGAATTCCTACTTTCATTATTAGTTCCCCTATACCTGAGGTGAATTTATTCTATATCTTCATTTGGAATTGGCCAGTGCCTCTAAGGAGTTTGAAGATCTTGTGATTTTCAGATTACATCATAATAGTTCTGTTTTTTTCTATTGTCTATTCCTTCTTACTCCATTGCTTTTTTACAAATTTGATAATTGTGGGGTTTTTTTTCTCTTTCTAGTAGCCTCAGTGTAGCCTCTAGTTTGAGGGAAGTACAGGACTGAAAACTGAACAGAAGACTTCAAGTTTATTTAATACTTGTGAAATTAAGTATTTTCTTGGGCTTATTTGAATATGAAGCTAAGATTATTACATTTTTCTGGAAGTTATCTTCTAGAAAAACTACTATAGGGCCATCCTGATAGTTCAGCAGACTAAAGTGCCTGCTTAGGCAGAGTGCAGCTGCCTGAGTTCGGTCCCCAGAGTGCCTACCTGGCCCTATCCCCGGGACGGACGTGCTGAGACTGTCATTGAGACTGGGCGTGGTGTCACACACCTGTAATCACAGAGTTTGGGAGGCTGGAAATATGAGAATCATTTTGAGTCTGATCCAATAGTGAGATCCTGTAGCCCTGTAGACCCTGTCCTAAATACAGAAAACACACACACACACACACACACACATACACACACACACACACACAATAGACAATTTTAAAAATTCTGCATCATTTTACCTGTCAAAGCGACATTCACCTCTCCAAATTTATGCCATCATGAAGTGAACTGTGAATATATATTTTTCCAAAGAAAATTACTTTCTAAAAATGATGTGCAATGTGGCAATGGGCAAAAAAAAAAGGGAAACGAACAGAAGTTTCTCAAGGAAAAAACAACAACCATAGGTGACAATGAAAAACTATTATTCCAACATAGCAAAATAGTGACAGTCAATTTAGGAAGGTCTATTACTTTTTTTTAAAGCAGAATTTGCTAACTCTAAGCAATGAATTACTTTCTTTTGTGTAATACTCTTATTTTTTAAAAAATAAGGTATTCGGATATGCTGTTGCCAAGTGCTAGTATTTTGGTGTGTAGTGATTAATAATTTATCTTTGACTTTTAAATTTTTCCAATAATTATTAAAATTATCTAAAGGAGAGAATTATACATCCTTTGAGCTGGGTCCACTTATCCAAACAGACTTGGGATCGTCTTATGTTCAAAAGTATGTTTTAAATGTAATGTAAAGAGTGACTCATTGATTATAATGGCCAGACTATAAGAGAATATTTTGAGCCAATACCTATTCTCTTAATCTGCTCAGTCAGTAATTGGTTTAGTTGAAAAGCACAGTAACTAAGAAAAGCCAGGTAAATAGGGAATAACCCCGCAGACATGAGCAGAAGCAACGCAGTATGTCACTGCTGGGTATCTTTGACTTCTTCGCCTTGCACCCGATTGTATATATCTTAATGCATTTTAACTATGTAGACAAGGGGAACACTCAAGGGATGGTGAAAAAACTATCCCAGAAAAAAAACTGGGAGGCTGGGTGATCTCAAGGGGCAGGATTTCTGTGACAATCCCTTTCTTGCTTCTTGTCATGCAGCCACAGTAGATCTTTGAATTTTGCATAGAAAAAGAAAGATAACATTTTTATCTTGTTTAATCCAGCACTACTCATTTAAACCACTGAAAATATCTTCGTTAATACATAAACCTCATAGAATTATAGGCCTTTTAAAGGTATGTGCAATTCACACAAAAATATATCTTTTATAAGAAAAATAAATGCTGGTCTTAAGGAAAGCCCACTACTATTATGGACCAGTGGACTATACTGGAATATTTTGCTGAATTCAGGAACCTACAGTATTTCAGTGACAATGGAATGCTCAGCTCTGACAAAACTAAACAAAAAGGGGATACAAATGAACGACCGTTTTGTAACTGTATATTCAAAATAGGATAGATATACAGCTACATTCTCCTAATTCAAGGAATAGAAAGATTTGTTCTAATAGTGTTTGTGGACAGTATAGCATGTCTGTATCTTGTACAATGAATAACCACTAAGACTACAATATGCAATGTATTAGTTGTCAAAACTGTCCTACTAATTGGTTTAATACTGTCTCATTGCTATTTGTTTCTTAATAAAATTATTTTCAAAAGAGTAAAAGAAAAATGATGGCCTGAAATAATTTTGAACATACCAAATATTCCTAAATTATACCTAAAACATTTTACCTAGAAAACAGCATAAAAATGTAATTTGTGTTTCCATAAATATAATTTAGAAAGGACTTTTACATATGCCTACTTTAATATGCAAAGTAAATTCTATTAATTATGATATAATAACTATAATATTTATAATCACACTTCAAGATGATAAACTTGCAGCAATTACTTATTGCTGGATAACTAAGCTTCAGAACTTACAAATGTTCTATGCAAGTGGAGCGTACACAGAAGGTGGAAGTCACATGCATTAGATGAGGTGCCCCCTGTCCCCCTCTGTGTGCCTAAGGGCTAGTTATAGCTTCTCAGAAACACACTTTCCTTATCGAAATATTAAAATTATGATCCGCTATGGTGCAGATAGAGGATATCTCCCCGAAGTCCCATATGTTTAGAGGTAAGGCTGTTGGAAGTGACTCAGATCACAGAAAGCTCTGTCCATTTGGGGGCTAATGTGCTGATGAGGCCGTCTACTGTGATGCCAGTTGGCTAGGCCTTTTGGAGGAGGTCACTGGTTCACACTCCGAGGTATGCATCTTCCCCCTTGGCTCCTCCCTCTCTGCTTCCTGGAGCTCTCCTGTGCCATGCTTTTAAATTGTGATGCTTCTGCCTTGGAGCCATAACCACGGTCTAAAACTCCAAACCTGAGAGCAAAATTGAACTTCTCCTTTAAATTACTGCTGTGGGATACATTGTACCCACAGCAGTAATTTAATTAATACATTGTACCCACACCAAGAAATTAACTAATAGAAGAAGTGGGACTGGAATAGTATAGTCATTATTATACCCCTATCTGAATATGTATTTTAAAAGTCTTTAATACTTGTGCAAAGGATGAGTTTGGACAAGTGTGAAAATGTAGGTTAGAGAGCCCAAGAATGCTGTAAACAAGCCTGGTAGGTAATCCTAGTCTGAGCTCAGCATATAAAATATTGACCAGAAATGTAACCAGCAATGGCTAGGCTTGGGAGGTCTTAGTCAAAAACAAAAACTCCATCTACAGTTGGAAGGAGGTCTTGTTACGCTTTAATAGAAAATCTGTTTCCACTTTACTCATATTCTGAATGTTTAGAGGACACTGAAATTAATTTGGTAGAGAAATTTTAAACAGCTCAGTATTCAGGCTATGGAATGAAGACTTCTGGCTACTTTCAGCAGAATGTATAGTAAAAAACGGAGACAAAAGATAAAACATAAACTCTTATAAAACTTCAGTTTTAGCCAAAAATAAGCATGTGTACATTTAGGGCCAATGATAACCTTGTTGCTGAAAAGATTAACTTTAAAAAAGAAACCAACTACTTTGCATTGGGACAATAGAAAAGATATCTTAAATGCATCTTGAGAAATGGCCAGATCTCACTGGGGCAGATTCCAGGGTATGAAATGGCAAGTTCATTTGCAAAAATATTGTTTCAAAGCAGAGCTCCAGGGTATTCTGCTCATGTGTAGCAATCAAAGGAAATATGTTTTCTAGTTTATCAACCCAGAGTTCTGCTATCCAGGAACTCATAGGTCACTGAAGCCATAGTTCCAAGTGGGGCAGACAACTGCTAAACTAGTTGCAAACCTTGGCATCATGTTTGTGGTGCTGGTTTCTCAGGATTCAAGAGTTATGAGATTATGGAAGCATCTAACCAGAAGAAAGCCTACATGGCCGGGAAGTGTGTTCCTGACAGCCTGATGCATCGAACTGTAAGAATGATGTTGAAGGAGCCATGGAAACCCAAGAAAGTTGGAGGTCTAGGCATGGAACACCTGCAAGCAGTGAGCTAAGTCGGGCTGAGAGTGCATATGGGCTGAAACCACCAAAGCGATAAGGACTGAGCCACTCAAGCACTCTGGATTGTACATCTCACCACAATCTGCCCAAATTGCTAAACATGGAGCTACAGAATTTAATGTTTGCCCTGCCTGCTTTTGGTCTTGCTTTTATATAGTAACCTCATTTGAAAGGTAATGTTTATCCCATATCATTGTATATTGGAAGTATTTAACTTTCTTTTGTATTTTTATAAATCCTCACAGCTAAGAGTATAATCTTAATTTCAGAGGAGACTGTAGGCTTGGATCTGTCAGCAGTGTTACAACTGTTGACTTAGGTGATATTAGACACAGGCCTTTGGAGGCCAGGAGAAGGATGTTATGCTCAGATATAGAACATTTCCCCCAAGTCTCTTGTGTCCAGAACAGCTCTTGGATCACGATTGTATAATCTTCCACCGGTTGATCTATTGATGAAGTAATGGTTAAACATCCTCTCAGGAGGAGGGGCCTGGTATCCCTGGGGCAGGCCTCTGGAATTCTCGCTCCTTCCTCCGCCCTTTTCTCCATCTCTGCTTCCTGTCTGTTGTGAGGTAAGCAGTTTCCTCTGCCAGGACCTTTTCCTGTGCCATTTCTGTCTTGTACCCAGCCACCCATAGTTTTAGCCCTATAATGGGGATGTAACTAAACACTCCATTTCAAAAGTCAGCCAGTTTCAAAAGAAATAATATCTAAGGAAGTAATTTATAAAATACTGTAAATCAAACCTACAAACTTTAGGAAAAGAAATGTATAGTAACTGAGCAAATGACAGTATTCTAACTTTCCAGTAAGGAACACAATGTTTTTAGAACAACAATGAGATATTATCTATGTCAAAACAAGAACAAGAATAAGCAAAAAATAAGTTAGTTCTAAGAGTGAAAAGCCAGTGTATAAATTCACATAAAAGACTAAAAATAAGAAGCAAATTGGGGCCTGCCAATTAACTGAGTTGTTGAAGCATCTGCTCATGTGAACAAGGCAGAATACCACAGTTCGATCCCCAACTCCACATGCCTTACCAGATCTGCCCTTAAGAAAGACTGAACCAGCCAAAACACACACAAAAAAGAAAATCTTTCTCAACTTTTGGTCAGCCAAATAGCTCAGTGGATTAAAGCTCCTGCAAGCAGGCACAGAGGCCCGGCGTTGAACACCTAACCCAGCATTCCAGCCCCACCCTTGCCGCCCAGGGCGTGCTGAGACAGCAATTGATACTGGAAGTTGTGGTGCGGGGCCTGCAAACAGGACAATCACTATGAGACCGATCTAGTAGTGAGACCCTGAACATCCTGTAGACCTTTCCCTAAAATACAGAAAATAAATAAATAAATGAAATAAAAAGCATATATTCTGAGAGTAATGCTATAGAAAATCAAGTAGTTTTTTTTTTCTCTAAATAACAAGAATTAAAAATTTTAGTACGTTTTATCAATTATCAGTTAAAGATTGCAAGATTTGGAAAGATGGTCAATGTACATTGGCTATCTGGCAAGTCAAGGCCCTGAGTTTGATTCCAAATACTGAAGAAAGAGAGAGAGAACCAAAGATTGGCAGATTTATGGTTTATTTCATATAATTGATACTTGGTACTATATTAAAAATAAAAAATATTATAATCTTTTAGGAAACAACTGCTCTGCAGCTAGTATTTTTCCACTTAATTAGCTAAGGAAACTGAAATTAAAGTTAGATGCTTCCTAAAGATTTTCTTTCTTCCCTAAAGAGACAACTTGAAATACAGAGAAAAGAATAGCTTTATAATGTTGGCAGTTGTTATTTGACTTTAATTACAGTCAAATAATCCTCTTAATATCATTAAGAGCAATGGGAGTTAGGGATAAAACAAAAGTAAAATCAAGACTACATTTGGTTCTTTTTAGAGTGAAATATATAGATTGTATCAAAAAACAAATTTGAATTTTATCAACAAATTATTCAAGATATAATCTCACAAAACATGTGTTCATGAATTTAAAATGCAGAATTCTTTAAAGAAAGTTAATGGAAAAATTAAAATGGACAGCAATTACTTTTTCCTAAATTATGTTATTTCACAAATCTTCTTTTAGATCTTAAAAACAATGAACTTTAATTTGTAAAGAAAAGAAACTCTTTGCATGTTTAAGTTCTTTTAGTCTTTAAAATAGTGTCCAATAACCAATTTGCTTCCAGGTAATTTTATCAACAATGCAGCAGGTATACTGTATAACCTGAATGCAGTCAGTACCTACTTATTCCTGAACTTAATTATAATTTTAGCAATATTTCCTCCTCAGAAAAAAAACACAGAAAAAATATATTAATAATGAATTAAGAAATTATTTCTTTCTTTCCAAATATTCCTAGTTCTCCAAAACCAAGTTTTTCTGATTTAAAATTTTAAATATTGGGACAGAAACAATCATATTGGCATTGAGACCAGAGGTATTATCATATTTCCTATATCACGTTATGGCTTGAACGATTTAATGAGAAATATTTAAATGGTTTATTTTTTAATTTGCTCTCAGACCAGAGGATTCACATTCTTTGTACTATGGTTCTTTTTCTCGCTGTCCCTCCCACCCTTTTTCCCTACCTCCCTTTCATTCCTTCTCTTGGTGTTCAAAAAGTGCTATAGCATGTAAAGAATAAATATAAAATAGAACATTATTCCAATATTATTCTATGAATGAAAATTTCCATCTTTCATAAGCCATCAACTTCTTTAACAAATCATCTTAGCTTTTTCTACTTCAAAATTAACCTCAATCTCACCATAATCTCACAGGTTTTTTATATTCATCATGATAGAGCACAGGGCTCTAACTATAAACACAGTTTTCCTGACATGTTGTCTGAGTTTGCTAGGGCTTCCAGAACACACAGCAGATACTATACATTAGCAACAGAAATTTATTTTCTCCCAGATCTTGAGGCTAGATGCTCAAAATCAAAGTACTCGTGTATAGAGGGTTTACTTTTGCTGCCTGTCCCAGGGTCATCTTCCATCTGCACAACCCTGTGCTACAACGATGAAGATACATCTCTGCCTGGAGCCAAACTGATCTCATCAAGGAATGGGAAATTCTACTGTAAGCAAAACAATATATAAAATTGTTGAATGAGCTTTTTTCTTATATTCTACATTATATAATAATAGATCAGCAGAAACCCACAGTACAGTTCTCCAAACCATTCTGCTTAGATATATCTCTTTCTGCTGGTCTATGGAAAGGAGCACTTAATGCTTAATTTGTTTTGTCTCCTTTTATCAATTCTTCATCCTTTTTATCTTCTTAATTTCTAATGGATTTCTTTGTCTTTTTCTTTCTTCTTCCAATTCTATACATATTATATTATATATTATATATATGCTTTATGTTATGTAATATATAGTATATATGTACATATAATATATACATAATATATAGTGTGTATATATGGTATATATCTGGCAATATGAACAACTAATTTGAAGATAAATTATGCAATAGAACAAATACTGTGAAATTCATATTATTTTATTTTAGTGAAGTTCTGTATCTTTGTAATTTTTCTGATTTAATGCTATTTTCTACTCTGTTTAAAAAATAAAAGATTAAAATGATCTAATATGCAAACTTCTGTTCCCAAAATAACTTCCTTATAATTTCAAAGGAAAATTAACAGAAATATGAATTATTTATATTGTTTTTTATTGTATTGTATTGTATTTTTTATGTATTTAGTACAGCGTCCACAGGGTCTCGCTGCACAGATCAGACTTGTAGTGGCCTTCCTGTTTTTCAGCCTCCCAAGCTCTGGGATTACAGGCATGCACCACCACACCCAGTCTTATCTGCTGTCTCAGTGTGGCCTGGGGACAAGGCTGGCACAGCAGGCCAGGGATTGAAGCCCAGTCCTTGCATCTACCTAAGCAGGTGCTTTAATCTGGTAAGCCATCTGGCTGGTCCTGAATTTTTATTTTTAACACATACAATGGCACCTATAAATAGAAGTGAGAGACACTTTTTTTAACTTTGCTTATCCCATAGAAAACAGCTATTTAATTACAAATAACTGAGAGAGGGAAATACATTTCTATATCATGCTTTTATAGACATTACTATAGCTTATAATTTCTAATTAAAATATGTTTAAAAACTGGATTCTTTATATATGAAAAGTAAAGAAAACATAGTTCTTAAAATATCAATATAATTAATATAAGTTATTAGTGTATTTTGTAACAAAACTTTTCAGGGAAATTATTGATAACCTTGCCAAGACATATTTTGACTACAGCCTTTGTAAATCATAATTCAGAATTCAGTACAAATATTCTTGAGTCATAAAAATAATAAAGACAAAAATGTAGGTACATGGATTCCATTGATTATTTTTATCTAACAATTATTTTATCTAAAAATAGAAATACACATATCAAATTCAGGGGACTTGTGGGTTACCTCAGTTGTTTAAAGCAGCTGCTTGGGCAAATCAGGGAGGCTCAGGGGAGCACAGTTCAATCTCCAGCTCCACAAGCCACACCAGGCCTACCCTTAAGGCAACTTGAGCTAGCCAAAATAATAATAATAATGATAATAATAATTCCTTCCATATATCCAATTCAACATCACTGAAAAGCATTTTGAACATAATTGTCTCTTAAAAAACTTTGTACTCATTCAGCATATATATTCAAAGAACCTATTCCCCAGAAAAAGGACCTATCCCCAGAAAGAATTCCAAGAGTTGGAATTGCGCAAATAGAATAAATATATTTTTTGGCTTTTTTTGAAGAAGAAAAATACATGTTATATACTTACATACATGAAATACATCCATGTTATATAAATGTGAGCATTTGTCTAGAGAAAAGAATTTTGAAAAAGTTTGCTGTGGGTATATAGATGTTTAATATGTGCCCACATGCACTGGATGATAAAATAAAATGGATTTCATATTGTGATCACAATCAAAAGCACAAAATGCTAATAAACTAATGAATGCATATTACTAAATACTTTGGCTGGAATACAATCAAAAGATTAGAAATATTAAAAATTCCAGTTACCAAATGTCTTTAAGCAGCAGGAAATTTTATGTATTAGAACCTATGGAATATTAGGAAAGCAATCCTAGGAGGAAAGTTTATCACCATCAACACTCACACTAGAAAAACGAGGCCAGCTCAAGTAAGCTAATGATGAACCTCACGGGAATCAAGCACGGCACTCAACCCAAACCTAGTGTAAGGAGAAAAATCATAAAAGATCAGAGTAGAAATTCATGAAATGAGACACACACACTCACATAGACTCAACAAATCAAAGAGGTGTTTTTTTTGAAAGAAAAAACAAAACAACAAAATATTTTGATAACATACGTTACCAAAAAAGGCACATATCAAAGGAATTAGAAACAAAAACTGTAAAATCAAAATTGGTATCCCCAAAATTAAATAGTATCAAAGATTATACTCCAAGAAATTGGAGCATTTTGAAGAAATGGACAGAGTCCTACACTCATATGAATTACCAAATCTAAACAAAGAAAATATAAAAATTCTAAACAATACATTAAGAAACAATGAGGTTGAGGCAGCAATAAAAACCTACCAACTAAGAATATCTCAGGACCTAATTAATACTGCTGAATTCTGTAAGATCTTTAAAGAGGTTGTAACACCAATACTCCTCAAAATCTTCAAAGAACAAGAAAGAAAATGAGTGAATCCCAACTCATTCCTGGTAGCCTGTATAAGTCTTATTCCCCAAACAGACAAAGACACAGATGAAAAAGAAAGTTACTGGCCAATCTATTTAACAAATATAAATGCAAAAAATGCTCAATAAGATATTTCAAACAGAAGGTAGCAAATCGTCAAGAGCATCATTCTTCAACACTAAATAGGTTTCATCCCAATGTTGCAAGAATAATTAAGGTACACAAATCAGTAAATGTAATTCATCATAAAAGCAGAACAAGACCATGTGATTATATTGATAAATGAATAGGGCCGGGGAGATGACTCAGTGGAATAGGCGCTTCCCTGGCCAGTGCAAGGGCCTGAGTTCAATCTTTGGTTCTGCCAAAAAGAAAAAAAATAAATAAATACTGATAAACGAAGAAAAAATCTTTTGACAAAATTTAACATTCATGATTTAAAAAAAAGAAAACATGCCTAGAAGGACTGTAGTGGATTACATAATAGTCAACTTGCAATGCCCCACTGAACTTGATCAGTGCATGGTAGGTGCGAAGGGCCCACCTGAGGATGGTGGCTAATAGTACGAGAAGAACTGGAGAGGGAGAGGTCGTGCTGTTGATTCTCCTGAAGAAGTACGTCACATCCTTTCCTGAACTGGGCTCAGCTGTTCTCACCACCAGAGGAGTCAGGACCTTGCTGTTGCCGAGGACAGGGTCCTTCCTGGGGCGCTCTGGTGCTTTCCTCGAGCCTTGCTTCCTGGCTCCACTGTGGATCCCTCAGCCTGCTAGCACAGATCACTCATCCCTCTGATAAACTTTGGAGGATCTGCCACTGACGTGGGGTCTTCGCTGTGCAGGTCCTTGATACAGACTTGCAGGAGACATTATCACAGGCTCCAGGACTCCAGCTGGGCTGGTGGAGGACATTGCCGCGGACTCTAAGTACTCAGATGAACTCATGCAGGCCATTGCTGTGGGATCCAGGCCCTCAGCTGGGTTCTGTGGCTCTCTAGTATGTGGACAGATACCCTACACTTTTTCACATTGAATTTTTGGGTGAATAATATAAAGTATTCCTATAAATTATGTGTCCCATATTAAACCCTTTCCCTTACAAATCCTGACTACAATAAGGACTTTTCCTGAATCAGATAAAAGCCATTTATGACAAACCAATGAACAACGTTATATCAAATGGGAAAAAACTAAAAGCCTTCTTCTTGATTTGTTCACAAATCAAGAAACAAAATAGGATGCCCACCACCACCATGTAGGTTCAATAGAGGACTCAAAACCTGAGCCAGAGCAATCAGGCAAGAATAAGAAACAAAAGAAATACATGCAAAAGAGGAAGAATTCAAATTTTCAGTATTTGCATATGCCATGATCCTCTATGTGGAACACCCAAAAGATTTCACCATAATTCTACTAGAATTAATAACTAAATTCAGTCATATAGCTAAGCACAAAATCAACACAGAAATATCAATAAGGTTTCTGTATACCAATAATGAACGTAATGAAAAAGAAATTAGGAAAATAAGATCATTCACAATAGTATCAAAACAAATAAAATATTTTTTCACTATTAACTAAGGAGGTAAAAAGAAAGGAGATTGAAGGGAGCATCAAAAAATAGAAAGATATCACCTGTTCTTGAATAGGCAGAACCAGTGTTGTCAAAATGGCTATACTTCCAAAACAGATGTATAGATTTGATGCATTCATAATAAAAATCAAAATACCTGGAGTATTTATTACAAAACTAGAGAAAAGAATCCTAAAATTTTATGAAAACAGAAGAGAGCCAGAGTAGAAAAGTTAATCCTGGATAGGAGGGGAAAGCCAGAAGCATCACAACAGTGATACTTTTTCACTCCTTAAATCTAGAAATTACCTGGGCTCATTTGGAGGTCATAAAGCTTAATTAAGAATTTCAGAGTCAGGGATGGCCAGATAGCTCAGCAGACAAAGCACCTGCTTTGGCAAGTGCAGGGACCCAGGTTTGATCCTCAGCACCACATGCCACACAGGCCCTGCCCCCAAGCGCGTTGAGTGGGCCACTGAGACCAGACATGGTGTGCACCTGTAATCCCAGCTCTGGGGAGGATTATCATGAGTCCAAGCTGCATGTGAGACCCTGTACCAAAAAAAAATCATAGTCAAAATCTGTTTATGGTTTTCTCCCAGGTGGCCATTTCTACCCAAAAATCCCTGTTTTTGTTTATCCCCCCGCATTAGGACAAATATACTAGTGTTAATAGTTCCCTGAGTGTTAGAAGCTGATTTGACACACACCTAAAACAATATTGTAGAGAGGGAAATATAATTCTTTTTGTCCTTTGTATACAACAGTAAGGAGCAAAATGCAATTTAATCTTTAGAAGGTTGCTTTCTGCACATTTTTCTGCTATAATCTCTGGTAACACTGTAAGTATACTGTTAGGAAACCTTAAATAACAATAATTTTTAATGTTTGCTGTTGGCCCACTTAGGGGGTCCACTAGAGATTTTTGTGGGTGAGGCTGAAAGGTTAAAGGACACCGTGTGCAAGACGTCAGCAACATAGCAGGCTGCACGGAGCGGAGCAGAGAGCAAGGCTGAGAGTGCAAGAGTCACCTGCATCGTTACTGCATAATTCTTATGCAGGTCATTATCTCGTGTTTACATTCTTACAGGGTGCCATAACCAGCGTATGCATGTTTACTTGTGGTAAGTCATGGGTGAATAACAGTGCCCCAATTGCACCTGTACTAGACAAGTGGAGTCACGCCCTCAGGTGTCTTTAGACAGCCATGAGCTTAGACGTACACAGCATAGCTCCCCACACTTACAGAAACACCATACTCATATGCAAAATGATGGTTATGAAGATGGTAATATAGTGTATGGGAAAGAATTTGGTCATTATTAATACGTTAAGTAAAAAAAAAACAATATGAACCTATAGAAGTTTATAAAGAGTAAACTTCTTTACTTTCTTAAATAGAGCAAATATTTAAAAAAAACATTTCCATATCATTCTAAACATTTTTTTTGAAATTCTTCAGAGAAATTCCAATCTCTAAGGATCTAAATGATGTAAAAAGACAGTAAAATTGTTGTGTTGAATATATTAAATATATAAAAATATAACCACCTATCAGAGACAATTCTTCTTACCAATTTTTTTAAAACTGGAACAGATGGGATTGGGTAAAGAATTTACTTCAAAGTATGTTATAAACCATAACTAGCGTATGTTAGATAGTGATATGTCCAAGGTGTATGAGGTTTGTGCTCTGGTTCATAACAATAATACCTAACTTTTATTAAAGATTAGCTATATACCAGATATTTCTATAGGTATTTTAGATATTGTTATGGTTTGTGTCTAGTTGCCCCCCCAAAGCCTCAAGTAGTCATGGGGTGGACTTCTAGAGTTTGTGATTAACTCAGGATCCACTGAGATTATGTGTGGGATTACAGGTGTAAATGCTGATGGGATTATGGGTGTGAGTATTGTACTCAGCCTGAGGCAGCTAGCCTGAATGCAACAGAAGGGAGACAGACTTGCTCTCTCTAACCATTTGTTGCTGCTACCTCTCCCTTGCTCTTTGTGGATGCCATGAATGGCTACTCTCTGCCATGTGCCACTCTGTCTTGGAGCCATCGGAAAATAGACTGAAGCCTCCAGTAACTATGAGCTAAACAAACCATTCCTTCCTTTATTTTCAGTGCCTAGCATTTGTCCCAGCAACAAGAGAAGAGTAGCTGAGACAGATATACTGAATTCGGTCTACGGCCATACCACTCTAAACGCGCCCGATCTCGTCAGATATACTGAATTCGTTATTATGAAAATCTTGGAGTGGGTCCTTCTGCTTCTCCCCTCTACACATGTATACACACGGGCAGAAAAGACTCAGAGTGCTAGAAATGTATTAGGATCCCCCTAGTCAGAGGAAAAAGGCTTCACAGCACCCGTGACATGCAGTCTGCAGAAGAATGTCACCCAGAAGGAGAACCTACGAGTCTTAGTGATCTAAAAATAAAGTACTTAAAATACCTTAAAAGTGTACATAGATAGGATGTAACTAGCTGCGAGTAACATCTCTAGGTCAAAAACAAGTTTACACTAAAGGCCACGAAAAACCCCAGATAAAAACAACATAAGAAGACAATATTTGGCAACTGCTATGAACTTAATTGTGTCACCAAAATTTCAGAAGTTGCCCCATCCTTCAATGTGATTGTATTTGGACCTAGCACTTCATGGAGATGATTAGTGGTAAATGACATAATGAGTGAGAATCTAATACAAGAGGGACTTGCTGCTATAGAATGTAGGTCACTCCCCCACTTCTTCCCTACTGTCCTCTATGTCACCCACACCTACTCACAAAAGTTTACACTGATTTACTGCAGAAAGAGACATCAAAAGTCCTCACTAGAAATCAAGCCTTCTGAATGGAGATTTTTCATCCTCAGAACTGAAAAACTAATCTCCTGAATAAGCCATATAGTCTATGACATTTGATTATGGAAATCTATGTCATAACATAGTCTCTAATAAAAAAATTTCTGGGTTAAG